>APFE030772811.1:0-14852 GCA_000404065.3 Pinus taeda | reverse complement strand
ACGGCCGAGGTAACCACAAACCAATCTTTGGATTGCAGGTTCTAGCCCACCTGCAATCAGAGAGGGCTCTGTCTTAATGATTTAGCTTTATTGAGGCTGATTTAAGGCTAGTTTTTGAGTTCAAGGGTTTTGATTTTTTGTTTGGATGGAAGATGATTGTGAGGCAGATAATTCCAAGCAGAGAGGCAAGGGAAATTGTGATAAGTTTCAAACCATTGGGCATGGAGTCATGGATTAAGGCTTGCTGTTGCGTTTTCTTGGTCACAAGAGGATTATGGAGCGGGATAGCTACACATGAGACAATTACCAGCTTGCTGAAGAGATGGAATGATACTCAGTGATGAAGGGAAATCAAGAATCTTTCACCAACTGACAGGGAGGAGAAGTGAATGAATGGTTATCTAGGAGCAGTTAATAATTCCTAAACAAACATTCATATGTGAAAGAAATAGCGTAAACAAGATCATTTAAGTATACATGTTCATAACTAATCCTGATGAAAACATAGAGAAATTGCAGAAATTGAGCCTAGGGTGTTGTTACACAGTAATTTGTCACCGTTTATCACCGTCCCTGTTACCCCTCTCCGCCATCTTGGAGGACCCATTCTGGGACTTATGAGAAGTGACAAGACTTCAAACCACTTGCCTTATTTACCTCTAAAAATGAGCTTCATATGCCCTTAAGACATCTCCTGCTCATTGCCCCTAAAAATAGCCCTTTTTGCATTAGCGCTGGTGCCCTGTGTTATGCCCGCGCCAATGGGGAAAATCCTTATGAAAGGGCACGCCATCGGCACTCTATCCCAGAGTCGCAATCACGCCAACTATCTTCGGCAAAGTTTTCAACCACTCAAACCTCTGAAGGTTCTGTCCACCTCATTCACCAAACTGATTCCAAGTTGAGTGAGAATGGTTTGGCTTCAAATCGCCTTGGATGGAAAGTTGTTTGCCACCATTCCATGGAAGTTTCAAAGTGATGAAGCCAAATCCATGATTGTGGGGGATTGACCTTATCTCTTCCTTTTCCTCTATAAAAGCTTGTTCCCATGGCTTGAGCAAGCTAGTTCTGGTTCTAATAGCTTTGACTCTTGTGGCAATACTTGTGCTGAAAGGAAGACATCAAAAGGTTGGAGTTGCAAGAAACCTTATTTGCATCCATAAGGCTTTCCCTAAGTAAGGAGACTTTGTCACTAAAGATAGAGAGAGCTTGTCCCTCACCCCTTCAAGCTTTTACAAGACTTGTGCAGCTGAGCACCCAGCCAAAGGAGGACTTGACGTCAGGACGCTGGTTGTATTCTCCTTTGTTGAATATTAATAAATAGATGACTATCATTATGGTTCCATTCTCATTGTACTTGTAATGGTTGATGTTGAATTATATACTTCCTGACTGATGCATAATTGCATATATTAGATTTCATGCTTGGGTTTGTGTCTGTTCTCTTTGTGTGCAGGTGTCTGTTCACGTGGATAGTGGAGGATCGTGACCGGCCAAGGCAAAGGAACGCGAGCGCCATCTCTTCTACGAACTAAAGCGTTGGATCTCAAGTAGGTCTTCATTACCTACTCTTTATTTGCAATTAGGAACTTGCGTGATAGCATTGTTTGATTGTTGCTAGACCCATTCTGGGCTAGTAGGGATCACCTCTATCCGTAGAGGGGATTTACCTCTCCAACAATTTGGCGACTCCACTGGGGAGTTTAGCTTGTTGTTTGTTTTGTAAACTTAGACGGAGTCTGAAACACGACCAGATAGCCTTCGAAACACTATTGCTTTGCAGTAGTGAAGTAGATCAAATCTGCTTCAGTCGATCTTCGGTTTGGCTTACAAACTAAGCAACTTGGAGTTTGTCTTGTCTCTTTGGTTTTTCTTTTGATTGCTTGCTTAGATAAGCCTTTGGATCAAATTTCTTGCTACCCCTGTACTTTTTGACTTGCTTTAAGCTTGTGACCCAAGCCCTGGACTGCGTATTTTTCTTTTGAAATTAGCAAACTTTGTTAGCGCACTTTTTGCCTTCACAGTCGCGCTAGTGGCCCTTGTTGCTAACTGACAACCCGCGCTAATCACTGTTTAGCGCGAGTTGCAACCTGACAGTCGTGCCAGGCCATTTCATTATTAGCTCACTTTTGTTGCTTGTTGTCTGATCTTGGATTTGCTTTTTGCCACCTCTTTTTCAGTTACTGGAGTGTGCTTAAGTCCTGTTTGACTGGTTTGCAACCTTTGTCCTCCGGGTGTTTGCCTCTTTCCATCGATTTCACACCTCAACCCTAGGGCATCTAGTGGCCGTGTGTGTCGAGTCTCCCATGGGAGTTTTGGGTTCTTTGATTATCCGGTTAACCTTGTGATTGCTTTTCACATTTTCTTTAGTGATTGTTGAAGTATTTTTGAGTGATTTCCGAACAACTTGCTCTTGTTTGCTTGGATTTCATTCTAGCTTTGTTTGAGCTTAGATCACATAGCTCTTGCGAAGCCTTGTTTTCCTTTCGATTTGGAGAACTTTTTTTTTTCGTGTATTGGGATTTCATCGAGTCTTCATTGGGTGAATTTGCTTCTTTTCTCAGTGTTGTTATCTTTCAAAATTCGTTCTAGTGCATTATGCTTGTAGAAAGGAATCAAATAATCTCTTTTGCATTTAATAGCGAATGGAATAGAACTTTTTGTTATTTGCATTATTGAAAAGAATTTTTTTTTTCATTTGCCATTAGCTGCATTAGGTTGTTTGGTTGATTGAGTTCGTTTTGTTTGATTGGAACTCTTAACCTTCTTATAGTTAGTATTCATCGAACGAAATGGCTTTCTTTCGCATGTAGCTTGCATCTAGGAAATTGTGGAAGATCACATACGGTAGGGCCTTAAACCGAAACTTAACTAAAAGATGAACCATAAAATAAACCGAATTTACTTAAAAACACATTGCAACATAACGCAAACATTCTAGAGGTCTAGGCTAGAGACGTGCTCCGGCATCGTTAAACCTACTCACTCTTGTTTTCGCATTAAGGTTGGGTGATTCCTCCTGGTGTGATTTAGTTGTGGTCTAGCACGGATTTAGGCTCCCACATACCGTCGCGTATATATGGGGAGACTCCACTAGGTTTGCATCCTTGATCCATAGGAAGCCGTTTCTGCTGCCTTACAAGCCATAACGCACCGAACACAGCATTCGAGAAGATTGACTGCAGTATGGAAAGTCCTTGGTTTTCATACGATTGCCAAGGTGTATAAGCAGTTTTACGGATTGTCTGGTAAACACCTTTGCCTAGTTTCTCCAGAGCAGTCACTTTTTGATCCTTTTCGGACTCTGTAAAAGAAAAGGCTCTATAGAGAATTCGTCACTTCAGGCTCTCAAAACATTCGAAGGCGACTAGAGTCACCTTTTGTCCTTTTCTCGACTCTTAAAACATGGAAAGGTCAAGTTGTGTCCTGATGTCATAAAATTTATTCGGCTACGATAACATTTACCTTGGTAGATCTTGTGTGCGTTTAGTTTTGAGTAGGGTCTCTTATCGTTAGTTTGCTTAGGGTCTTTATTTGATCATCCTGGCGGATCCATGAACTCCGTCTCCTGTCCCAAGTGACCAAGGATCTCCATCTTCTGTTGCCCCTGAGACACTGGTTTGTGATGCTCTTCCCATTGTTACGAGCATCCAACTGTTGAATTCTCGAGCTCCAGAGGACGAATTCTACGAATTTTCTTGGAACCCTATTTGGGAGCCCTCTGAAGAGGATTTTCCCACAACTCCTGTCGGTGTCCCATCTCCGATGGCTTCTTCCGATATGGGGGACGCATCTCCTGTGTCGAGTGGGCCGTCCGTTATGTCGAGTATTGATGCTCCCATTTAGGCTACATCCCCAATCATCTCTACACCCTACACCGTTACACCTCTGGGTATCACGGTGCCGGCGCGCTATAGATCTTTGAGGGATGCTATGAACTCTGCAGCTTCCTCTTCTGTGTGGGATCAAAACATCGTCCCTACCACAAGACCGTTTGTTTCCCAAGTTCACCATACTGCTGTTACAACAGTCCCAACAAACCCGACCGTCTGTGTCGCAACATCAACTCTAGTTGTTAGTGCCGTTACAGTGTCATCTGTTGTCACTTCTGCTGCAGGCCCATCTCGAGGTCCAACAAAAAGTGGTCAATCGACACATACTGCTAGAGTTGTGCACCCCTCAAGTGGTGCTCCTCCTGCTTCCGATCATATGACGACAGAGGAGGCATATTTTCAGTACTTGTGTAATGTCCAGAACCCAGATGGGCAAGGCCCCTATTATGATCCTAAGAATCATTATTTGTATACCTCCTTGCCTGAAGAGCCTTATGTTGAGGCTTTCGTTCCATTGAGCGTGGCTTGGGGTACCACCGGGTATGGTGGCGACCAGTACCATCAGGGTCAAGGACAGTCATCGCAAGGACCACCCTACCAGGTCAACAGCCTTACTCGCAGCCTAATCATGGGCAGTAGTATAATGGCCAGAATTACCTAGGTCAACAAGGAGGCCCACAAGGACAACCCTATCAGGGACAACCTTTGGCCTCTAGTGGTCCGTCTTTCACATATCTTGGGCAACCTTCTGGAAACCCGGGACAACCCAATGCTCAACAAGGACAACCCGGTACCCAACAAGGCCACCCTTTGGGGAAACCTTATGGGAACCAGGGACAACCTTATGGTCAGCAAGGTCAACCCAGAAACCAGCAAGGCAACCCTTCTGGGCAAGGGGGCCAGCCTTACCCACAGCAAGGCCAGCCTACCGCTCAGTAACCATCTGGTCAACAAGGACAATCCTTGGTTACACAAGGGCAGCCCCTCGCTCAGCAAGCTCGACCTTTTGGATGAACGGGGCAGTCTCAGATCTGACCAAGACAACCTTCCGGCCAAATTGCCCAGCATGCAGGCGGGTACCAATCCCAACCTCCTCATTCAGGTGGGTATCAATCCCAGCATCCGTATTCAGGTGGGTATCAATCCCAACCTCCTTATTCGGGCGGGTATCAATCCCAGCCCTCGTACTCGGGTGGGTATCAATCCCAGCCTCTGTATTCAGGTGGGTATCAATCCCAGCCTCTGTACTCGGGTGGGTATCAATCCCAACCTCCATATTCAGGCGGGTATCAATCCCAGCCTCCTTATTCGCGTGGGTATCAATCCCAACCTCCTTATTCGGGTGGGTACCAATCCCAACCCCGTATTCAGGTGGGTATCAATCCCAATCTGGTCATCAAATGTCACCTGGTTCCCAGGCTCAGTACGGATACCAGCAACCCCAGGGGCATAATCAATACAACCCGTATCAAAATTACCAGCAGCCGCAGGGTAACCCTTATCAAAACTATCAACAACCTGCTGGCCAGTATGGTAACCAATGGGGCGTTGGGGGGCAGAACCAGTATCAGCAACCGAGTTCTGGAAACAACCCTTACGGACAAAATCCTTCTGGACAAGGCCAGTGGGGGCAATCAGGAACTGGTTGGAATTCTGGCTCTACCTCATATCCGGGACAAATGTCCTTTAATCTGCAGCTACCATTTCTAGCGACGTTGGAACTGCCCGATGTGTCGAAGTTAACGAATGATCCCATTCTACACAATCCACAATGGCAACCAGTTCCAACTAAGATACCTAGTGACTGTCCCAAATTTGGCGGGAAAGCCGGAGAGGACCCTCAAGCTCATGTGATGATGTATCACTTATGGTGTTCGTCCAATTCATGGCTCGATGACTCGATTCGACTTCGCCTCTTTCAGAGGACTCTCACTGGTTCGGTAGCTAAATGGTATATTGAATTGACCCACGCGTAATTTCAATATTTTAATTCGCTGGCCATGGCATTCCTTACTCACTTTCAGTTACCCATTCGGTATGAGACAGGGACTCACCTCCTTATATCTCTTAAGCAGGACACGGCTACACATATCTCCGATCACATTTATGAATGGAGAAGGCATTGAAGGTTGATGAAGTTCTGGATTCCTGATCAACTCCTCACTGACTGGTTCACGACTTCCATGGGACATTGCTATGGGATCCTGTGCAACTGAAGAGAAAGCAATCGCGCACGCTAAATACCTAGACTTAGTTTACTCTCAGTCTGGTACCTTGTATGAGTATTTTCCGGACGCCCCAAGGCCCGGTACATCCAAGGATCCACCCAAGCCATCTGTCGATGGAGTCATTGGCTTTGTAAACCAGACCTCTAAAAAATCATCGAACCCTGGGAAGCAAAAGTCAAGTGCATCCAACGAAAACACTTCTCAGGGTGGTTTAAATTCTGGTAACACTTCCGAGGTCAACGCCGTTCAGTCCACCATGGTGGGCAAGGCCTCGAAAGGAAAGAAAAAGGAAAAGGGGAAAGGGAAAAATAAATCCGAGCAACCCAAACAGGAATCCTCTAAACCTCCAGCCGAGGAAGGAGCTAAGTGCAAACCCAAGTATCCTTGCCTCATTTGGTGAGGAGGATCACTACACTAAGGACTGCCCTAAGGCGGTCCGAAGTTAGTCGTTTTTGTTGAAAGGTGCTCCGGGGTCCTTGTGGTTTCTTAAAGAACCTTTCCCTCTCAGAAAACTCAAAATGGTGGTTGATCCTCTTCTTCTCCCTTCGGTTCCCAGGTCTTCATGGCTGGAACTATTCCTGTTCATGTAACAACTCGAACGAAGGAGTATCCGTCGTCCGCCGAGAAGGACCCATAGGTTCCCTCAAGTGCTCCTTCATCCAGCTCTGGTCCCCTCCATATCGAGAGACCGAGTACTGAGACGACAATCTGACCCCCTCCCAAAAGGGTACTCAGAAGATCTTCTTATAATCTGAATGCTCATGCTGCTCAGCACTATAGCATCGTAGAGGACTTAGCGGAGGCTCCGTCAGCTATGTCCGCCTTAGAAGTTCTTCAGAGCTGCCCCCCCCAGAGGAAGTCACTGCTATCAGCCATCGGTGGCATCGAACCAGCGGACTCGGATTTGATTACCTTCGACCTCGAGAGCCATGTTCCTTGACTGCCTCATCAGATCGCTTTTCTCATTCAAGTCGTCATCAATTCCAAAACGATCCATAGTACAGTTATTGATGAAGGCGCATCAACCTACATTATGTCTATTGCGTGTTGGAAAGCAATCGGATCTCCAACTCTGAGTCAGTCTCCAACGACCTTGGAAGCATTCGATGGGAGAGAATCTCGCCCTTATGGTATTCTCCAACGACTACCAATCACCTTAGAAGGGAAGACTGTGGAAGAAGAAGTTGAGGTTGTTGACGCAAATCTCACATATAACCTCCTTCTGGGCCAGAGTTGGACGTATGCCATGCGTGTCGTGGCTTCATCCCTCTTCCGTGTCATTCGTTTCCCACATCAAGGAAAAATTGTCACGGTCGACCAACTTTCTTTCTTCGCTTCCTCTTCTGAGGGAAATGTACCATTCATTGAGGATACCTCCGTTCCGTTTGAAAGTGTGGGAGCCGGGCTCTTCAAAGAACCCGCCCTTATGGGTGTTTTCTCCCTCCCACCTCCCAGCCTCGCCTTGATCTCCATGATCTCGGTTCGTTATGATCCTTGGACCCTCCCCTCCATCGACCAGATAGAATCTTGGGGTGAGGAGATGCTGTTGAGTCCAGCTGAGCTCAAATACGTCGAAATTGTTGCTGCATCGACCTTTCATGATTAACCCACCATCACGAGGAGGGCTCTTGACTCAGATGATTTTACCCCCTAGTTCAGAGAATGCACCTCCTCGGACCCATTAAAGGAAATATTTCCTTCCGATGAGGCTATCATAGAGACTATGTCTGTGGAAGAACGTCTGTGGTTTCCTCTTCACCACCGTTCCTCCTTTCTCCCTACCCTTAGGGAAACACTGCTTTGTCTCGAGCAGTTTGTTCCATGTCTCCCTTCTCAACCTCTTCAGATGCCCATTCAAATTTATCACACATCTTCCGAAGGGGATCTAGGGAACATCACGCACATGCAACCTATAGACATCTCTGTTAAGCCATGGATTTTCGAGAACATTTATATAGGAGTCAGCTGCACTCCTGAGGAGATTCAAGTTTATATCGCACTCTTCCGCGAATTTCTCGATGTCTTTGCATGGTCCTACGAAGAAATGCCCAGTATTGATACATCCATAGTAGTGCACGAGATACCGACGTATCCCTGGGCCAAACCTGTTCGTCAGCGTTTACATCCCGTGCACCCCCGTAAGGTGGCAGCTATCAAACCAGAGGTTGAAAAGCTTCTTAAAGCTGGATTCATTTATCCCATCCCACTAACAGATTGGGTCTCAAATATTGTCCCCGTCGATAAAAAATAGGGTACCATTCGCGTCTGTGTCGATTACCGCGACATTAATAGATCTTGCCCAAAAGACAACTACCCCACGCCATTCATTGATCAACTCATTGACGAGTGTGCGGGAAGCGAAATATATTCTTTCATGGACGGCTTCTCTAGTTACAACCAGATTAATATCGCCCCGGCTGATCAACACAAGACGGCCTTCATCTGTCCGTGGGGCACTTTTGCTTACAAAAAACTCCCCTTCGGTCTTAAGAATGCCGGTGCTACCTTTGAGCGTGCGATGTCTTATGCCTTCCACGATATCAGGCACATCGTACAGCGTTATCTAAATGACCATCCCGCTCATTCAGCTAAGCGCGCGGACCACCCATCGCATCTTCGTGAGATTTTTCTTCGTTGTCGACACTATAATATCCGATTAAATCCGCATAAATGTGTCTTCTGCGTCAAATCTGGTCGACTTCTCAGGTTTATTGTCTCCCGAGAGGGCATCCGTTTGGATCCCCTTAAAGTCGAGGCAATTGTGAATCTTCCTCCCCCTACTACTTTGCAGCAATTGCAGAGCTTGCAGGGGAAAGCTAATTTTCTCAGACGGTTCATCCCAAACTATGCCAAAGTGGCAAAGAGTTTTACCTGGTTACTTAAGCATGACACCCCATTCCGATGCGATGCCATAGCCGAGGAGTATTTTTCTCGTCTCAAAACTCTCCTAGTTTCTGCCCCTTTGTTGCTGCCTCCAAATTATCATCGTGACTATACACTATATTTGGCCGCTGCCGATACCACTATCGGTATGGTTTTGGTCCAAGACGACAATGATGGCATCGAACATGTCATTTATTATCTTAGTCGTAACTTACTAGATACAGAGACTCGATATGCATGCGTCGAGAAGTTGGCCCTCACTGCTGTCTACGCCGTCCAATGTTTTCGTCACTACATTTTGTTGCGTACTACGAAAGTAATTTCAAGTTACAACCCCATGACCGACATCCTTTCATGACAATTTCTGGGGGGCAAATACTCAAAGTGGATCGTAATCCTCCAAGAGTTTGACTTGGAATTTACTGCGGTCAAGTCCAAGAAATCACTTGTCTTTGCTGAACTTTTGTGTTCCTTGCCATCCACCGCTACTTCCTCGCAGATAGAGGAGTCTATTCTAGATGAAACTCTTTTCCTTATCAGCACCCTCGATCCTTGGTATGGTGACATCATTGTCTACTTGCAGACGTCCTCCTTCCGCCCCGAGACCTCGAAAGATGCTCGCCGATGGATTCATCACCAAGCCCAACCATATCACATAGTTGGGGACACCCTGTACCGCCTCGGTGTTGATTCGGTTCTTCGCCGATGCTTAACCTTCGAAGAAGCTGAAAGAGTTCTGAATGACTGCCACTCTCGCGCTTGTGGTGGTCACATGTTTGGATATGCCACCGCACAAAAAATCCTCCATGTTGGATACTTCTGGCCTTCCATTTTCAAGGACTGCATTCTTGTCGTCTGTTCTTGTCACGAATTCCAGATTTACCAACAGAAGATGCGTGTGCCCCCGGCCCCGCTGCACCCCGTTGTGACTATAGGCCCCTTTTCCAAATGGGGCATCGATTATGTGACATGTAACCTTCTCTCGGCCGGGGGGCATGGTTACATCATCGTTGCTGTAGATTACTTTACAAAATGGGCCGAGGCGATGCCCACATTGTCAGAAGACGGTCATACCGCGGCGCAGTTTCTGTTTAACCATGTTATTTCTCAGTTCGGGGTTCCACAATCCATTGTCACTGATCACGGAAAACATTTCCGTAATCATATGATAGCTGAGTTGACAACCCAACTAGGACTTAGGCATGATAGTTCGACCCCGTACTATCCTCAGGCAAACGGTCAAGTGGAAGCCGTGAACAAGGTCTTGGTCACGATGCTTCAAAGAACTATGGGCATGCACAAGTCTAGTTGGAATTTGATGTTGTTCTCCGCTTTGTGGGCCTACCAGACCTCCGTGAAGGACGCCACCAGTTTAACCCCTTTTTAGTTAGTATATGGACTGGAGGGAACCCTTCCCATTAAGTGTGAGATTCCTTCACTCAAATTAGCCGTCGTGTTACTCCCCGATACTACTCCTGTAGAAGAGCGGATTCTGTACTTGGAACGACTGGATGAGACACGTCGTCTAGCCTCCCTAGCTATCGAATCTCAAAAGCAGCGAGTAAAAACTTACTTCGATAACACGGTTAATCCCCGCTCTTTCATCGAGGGAGATCTAGTACTGCTCTACGATCAAGCTATGATAAGCTGGGGGCAGGAAAAATTGAGCCAATGTGGCATGGGCCCTATATTGTGAAAAGAGTTTTACAAAAAGTGCCTATGAGCTGATAGATTATGAAGGCAATCCCCTGGACAGGCCCCGCAACGGGCTGTATCTTAAGAAATATTATGCCTGAGTTCGGGCGCTCTCTCTTTTATTTTGTACATGCATATGCTTTTTAACAGTGTGTTGTGTGTGTGCGTGTTTATTTAATTTTTATCTTAGTGTGTCGGCATGATCACCGCTTATTGTGTGTTTTGCTTCTTGAACATATGTCTGGATCACCTTACGTTGGTTTCGCTGATGGTGCTTCCCACAGTACTCGCAATCTGCCATCTGTGGCATGGGTGATCTACGATCTCATGGTGAGTTAGTAGACATTCAAGGAGTATGTCTGGGTTGTACAACGAACAATGTGGCTGAATATAGTGGTGTAATTGAATTATTAGCTGAGGCGATTAACCTTGGAATCCGCTCATTGGTTGTAAACTTAGATTCGCAACTTGTAGGCCACCAGCTCAACGGATGATATTCCGTCAGAGATCATCGTATTTTAAGGTTGTATTTATGTGTTAAGTTATTGGAAAGAGATTTTGATTACATCATCACATTCCAAGAAGACTTAATGCAGCAACTGATGCATTGGCTAACTATGTATTAGACAGACATTTGCATAATATGTAAATCAACGAAATACAGGAAGCATAAGATACAATAAAAACACCATGTATATATATATATATAGTGTGGCGCACTGAGGTGCTCAAAAAATAGAATGTACATGTCTAGAGACAGTCTGTGTTCCCGGTACATATGAGACACATGTCTCTCAAAAAATATATGTGCAGAAAATAAAGTCTAGAAGCCTAAGCACGGTGGTGCTCATGGTAACACATCACCACCTGCACCAATCGTCTCAGCAGACGATGGACGCGAGTCGGCACCCCTACTATATGCCTTTGGTAAGCAAGAGGAACATCTGCCAGTCTGGCATAACCAGGAATCCCTTGGGCAAGCCCCTCGAGATTGTTAATCAACTCCTCCCCCACTGTCGGTGGGTCGGCTGCGGGTTGGCCTCTTCGCGCTGTAGGGGATAGCCCGGCTGGTCGTTCTGGGCCCACATCTGCACATATATATAATCATTATTAGAACAGGAATATATCGAAAAGACAAAAAAAATAGAAAACATCAAAACCGAGGAGTGCATACCTAGCTCCTCCTCCCATTCCTCCCCCTGTGGTAATGGAAGGTCTGGGTCTCCCATGAAACTGGTCCCTGCATACGGCCAATCCTAGATCACGATGAACTGCCGTCGGAGCCATATGAAGAACTCAGGATGCCATGACATCTCCTGGCCTCCTCCTCCCCTGGGCATTAGCACTGCCCAGCGAGCCATTCTAGGCTCTTGTGGCAATGGATCTGCCACCACAGCTCTCTGAATCTAGAATAGTGGTATTCATTCCAGGAAGAACGATACCACGATGGAGCCGTACGCAAACTGTTTCGTCTTAGCTCGCTTGCAATTGGTGAGCTTCCTTTTAATGTTAGTAGTCACCGCGGCAGCCCAGTTAAAAACGGTCGGACTGAGGCATTCAGTCGCTAGGATCAGGTGGTTCTTGCTGGCCTCATGGGGCGCTTGTACCCCAGCTGCGCATGTGATGGTGAAGAGGATGGCTTTCAGCGTCAAATCCCGGATGGTGGTGATCAACACCTTTGCACTCTGCTGCCCGAATTGTGCTTCGGGGCACACTCGAGCTTTCACTTCACCAACCTTCTCCCCAGAAGGTCTACTACCTATCAAGATAGGAACCGCCCCTCTCCGCGACAATCCCTTAATGAAATACACATCGGAGACCTCGAGCTCCAAGGTCTGATTCCGTAGACGAAACACTTGGTCGTCTACGTCCCAAGCATCAATGATAAATTGCAGCAACTCAGGTTGCGCCCGCATAGATGATGTAAGGAAGAATTTCTTAAGGCCACAGTCCCTCAGGGCGTTCATGCACCCTTCGTCCTCAATGGCTGAGGCATCAATAATGTCATGTTCTCGCTCTTTCCATACTACCACCATGTTGACTTGTTTCCTACACCCACAAGGACAAAATTGCCTCCATTAGAACATTAGACAAATGCTAATCCAAAAAAATCAATTTGAATGGGAAAAAGCATGGGAAAAATTCGGTCGCTCGGTTAGCACGACTATTCTTAAAACAGTCACACTAATGGCGCGGCTCCCTTGGGTTTTTTACCCCATTAGCGTGGGTCTGCGCTGGATACCCGCGCCAATGGGGTGAAGCCCTAATTTTTCAAATCCCCCTTGCTGGGGCCCAATCAGGAACTAAATGAATTAGAAATGGTGTGAAAATGGAGCTAAGGGAAGTGCCTCTTACCTAGAACTGACGAGGTCGCGAATGGTTGCCTGGATTGATCGCAATCGCCGCCTGAAGTTTGCCTCCCAAATGGACTCTTTTCACTCTTCAAGAGGTAAAATGGTAAAAGTAATTTTAATTTTACATTTTCACCCTATTTATAAGCTTTTTAACTCATTTTTGGTTTAAAAAGGTTATTGTTGAGTATTTTAATGTACTTTTGGTCGAAAATGGGTTTTACGTTTACATCTTGTGCAGCGACAGGTCTCTTACACAGCTTCGACGGTGAAACAAGTTGTATTTTATACTTTTTCAGACTCGGTAAATACACGAAAAATTCAATATGGAGTCATATTTTAGCTCTTTTCTGACTCGCTAAACGTGAAAAGATTGCTGAGTTATTCCTCTTGACTCGTTAAAAGTAAATAAGAGGCGATTGTTTCTAAACTCTTTTTCCCGACCGTATAAAGCATGAAAAGATTGTCGGACCCTTGTCGTTTCAGGTTCGTTAATGGAAACGAAACGACGTAATATCAATCGCTTTTTTACTTTTTCGGATCGATGTCACTACTTACGAAAAGTAATCCTTCGGTCGTAATGATCGAGCGGTTCTTTCGAGCATAGTTTTATACTTTTTCAGGCTCAAAGACACAACTTTAGCGAAAGGACCACCTAAGTTTCCTTTTCGCTGTCTTTTCAACTCTCTAAACATGAAAAGACGCCGAGTTCTTCCTTTGTCAGACTCATTAAAACTTAATGACATCGGATTCCGTCAAAATGATGCCCTTCAAGCATATGCTATCCCCGTCAAGCTTGTCATCCAAAAATAATCGGGGTACTCGCCAGAAATGGTGGGGGGAAATAAAGAAATCATAATCGTCGTCATCAGCAGTATGTCACTCTTGAACATGGCACTATTTGCATTCGTGTCAGGGTGGGGACATCTCATCTCGTTTCAAATTTGCCTCCATGGGTTTGGGTTATCCTATTTGACCATTCATCTGCTCATCGTCTTGTCATCATGACCCCTGATCATTTGAACTCAAATACTGCCAAATCCGTCCTTGTGCCGCCGATATGTTCAAGAGAAGTTGGCCTCTGCCAAAATACTCAACCTCCCTCTGATATCTCACACAAAACATGTTGTCTCTTTTCGTCTCGTGTCGATGATGTGGGGAACATTATGGCCCACCTTCGACGAAGATCACTTCCTGTCGACTTCAACTCATTATCCAGGAAGGTGACCTAGAGACTCCTTCAGGTACTTGGAGCTGGCATGCCTAATGGCAGTTCTTCGTGTTTCGACGTGTGTTTTCATCATTGGCCTCTGACGGATGATTCTACCGTGTTCGACACCGGCTCATTCATTCACACGCCGTGGGTTGTACCTATAGTACCTTGAGGACCATCGTCATTATTGGTGGCACCTCTCGCGTCTGTTAACAGCTTTCATCATTGGCTGGTAATCAGACGATGTTCATGCATGTTCGACTTCGACTCCCATATTTACATGCTTGAAATTGTACTGTGTTCGGGTTGAGTTGGAGCGCAAGACCCCGGGTTGTGCATGTTTTACATCCGGGTTGCATTTTGTGGATTTTTGTAATCATTACATGACTCATTCATTGGATGGTTGCGACCATACCTGAGTTCATTTATATATCCTCATCGGATGGCTGCGTCCATGCCTGGGATCCAGTTTTATACTCAGTTACGGATGGCTGCCCCCATACCAAATATATATCATGTACTTGAGATATCAGTTATACTTCTTTTCGCAAGTTCTCCGGCCGCAGTGTTTTGTCGCACATGTTCTTGTAAAGCACTTCACCCCTCTCTCTCTCGGGCCTCATGCTTTAGGGGGCATCTGTTACACAGT
>APFE030772808.1:0-20803 GCA_000404065.3 Pinus taeda | reverse complement strand
AAGTGTTATAAAATAGTGTTGCAGAATAGTAAAGCATAAAACATAAAACAAACAAATAATATAGTAATAACATGAATTAATAATTATAATGATTAGTATAACAGTGCTACAAAATAGTGTTATGATATAATAAAACATAAAACAAACAAACAATATAGTAATAACATGACTTAAATAATTGTAATGATTAGTATAATAGTGTTACAATATATTAAAACATAAAACATAAAACAAACAAACAATATAGTAATAACATGAAATAATATTATTAATATGGTAATAACATGAATTAAATAATGATAATGATTAGTATAAGTGTTATAAAATAGTGTTGCAGAATAGTAAAGCATAAAACATAAAACAAACAAATAATATAGTAATAACATGAATTAATAATTATATTGATTAGTATGATAGTGTTTGAATATAATAAAACATAAAACATAAAACAAACAAATAATATAGCAATAACATGAATTAAAATTATTAATATAGTAATAACATGAATTAAAATTATTAATATAGTAATAACAAGTATTAAATAACAATAATGATTAGTGTAATAATGTCACAAAATAGTGTTTTCTCATGACATTATTACACTAATGAGCCATACCCTAGCACGCACTTTGGAGTAGCCATACCCTAGCTACATTTCGGTTCCTCTGCGCCCCTGCTGCTCTGCGACATGAGGCTTTGGGCCATCTGTCCCCCGTCTCAGCATTCCCCTTTGAGCTTCTGTTGTTCAGAGCACTCGTCTTCTGCTGGGCGAGAAGTTTAAGCCGTGCTTTCCCTCATGGAGGCCCCAAGCTCACCCCAGGTTGGCCTTCCTTCTTTTGCTGAAGGTTTTTCTCGGCTCTTGGCTGGCTCGGCACAAAAGAGGAAGAGCGAAGCAGCCAAGTTTGTCAAGCGGCTGGAAGACATTCCTGAAATCTCCCTGCCACTAGAGACCTCGATTCAGGTTTCCCTCTCCTTGGTTGAACGGGCTCTTACCGGTCAGTTCACTGATCTATGGCCTTCTCCTAAGACCACTGAGTCTTGAGTAAACAGGAACTGGGCTCCTCTGATCAAGAGCAGTGTCACGTCTTACTTCTTAGGTCGAGGGTATTTCCTTTTCGAATTCACCTCAAAGGAGGAAAATGATCTGTTCTTCCATAATGGCCCCTATTTCATGGGGCCCTAGGGCTTGTACCTCAACAGATGGACCCTAGATTTCGACCCTACAGTTGATGTCGCTTCAGCTGTCCCTATTTGGGTCAGACTTCCTAATCTTCTAGTCTATTGTTGGAACTGGGACTCGCTGAAACACATCGGAAATTCCCTTGGGAAGTTCATAGATAGGGCAAACAACAAAGATCAATATGATTGCACTCATATATGTGTAGAAGTAGACCTAGAGGTGGGTCTCCTGGAAGACATCAAAATCAAAGTAGGAACCTGGTCCCATTTGCAGAAGTTGGATTACGAGCAGCTACCTTTCGAATGTTGAAAATGTCATGTCTACGAACACTTCGCCAGAGGTTGCCCAACCAATGTGGAACCAGAATAGGGTAAAGAAGAAGCTTGGAATCAGGTCAAGCGCACCAGCAAATCCCAAAAGCAGGCTGGTCCAAACGGAAGAGGTCCACAGGTGCCCCCCTCAGTAACCCCCTCCCAGAAAGGATCAAGAAAACAAATTTTCCCCTCTAATCTTGCAAATAGAGGAATCTCAGGAACCAAAAAAACAAAAATCAACCCCTCCCTATAAAGCTCCTAAAGGTTCTGGAAATAGAGTTGATCAAGCTAGAAGTGGTGTTCCAGCAACAGAGGCAATGGCTGAAAGTGGTGTAACACCAATAGATTTGGCAATGGCTAAGAGCTACAAAGGAAACATTATCGCAACAAAGGAAGAGGAGCATGAATCAGAGTGCTCAGAGGAAGAAGGGGAAATAGGAGAATCCCAAGCTTTGATAAGGAGATCCACAAGAGGCCACAAAACAGACGGGGAAAAAAGAGAGCAAGAAACCTTCAAGGATAAGCTTCAAGGTAGCCAACCAACTCTTGAGAAGCTCCTAGCATCAAAAGAAAAGTTGGCGAGAAACCAGCCGCAAGGCTCCAATGGAGCCAACTAGAAATATAAATGATGAAGATAGTCTCTTGGAACTGTAGAGGTATGGGGAGTAGAATCAAAGAAGAAGGCATCAGAAGTTTAATAACAACTGAAACTCCTAACATACTTCTAAGCCAGGAGACCAAACTGGAAGACTTTGTCTTCCTTCAGGCAAGCAAGAAACTTTGGAGAAAATGTGAGGCGAAAGCTATCTCAGCTCAAGGGGCTTCTGGAGGACTGGCCACTCTTTGGAATGCTAGAAAATTCTTTTTCATCTCTGAATTCCTCAATACTCAGTAGTTTCTCTTAAAATTGTTGCACTTAGACGCAAAAGAGATTCTCAGCCTCTTCAACATGTACATCCCTGTGAACGCTATGGAAAAGAAGTCCTGCTAGGACTCCATAGGAACCCAAGCAGATCTAGTCAATCTAGAGAATATCATCATAGTAGGAGATCTCAATCTTACTCTCCTTTCAATAGACAAGAGAGGAGGCAGCATTGCTCAAGATCCGGCAAGGGAATGGGCAGAGGACCTTATGCAGGACTGGGACCTCCTGGACATCAAGCCAATCTCGGGTAAGTTCACTTGGACTAACAAAAGAATTGGTCCTAGCCATATTGCTGCTAGATTGGATAGATTCTTAATTCAAAGCTCTTTTCTTCTGCTTGGATTAGAAGCTAGAGTTCGCATTCTCCCTTGAAGCACTTCAGATCATAAACCCATCAAGCTGGAACTGGTGTTTCAGCTTGAGCTTGGTCCAATCCCCTTCAGATTTAGCCCGCTCTGGACTAATGAATCAAACTTCATGCATTTAGTTAAGGACATATAGAGGCATCTAGTAAAAGGCTCCCCATTTTTTGTCTGGGAGGAGAAGCTCAGAAGAGTGGAAACGACTTTAAAAAGCTGGGTCAAAACTCTACCCAATCCAGCAAATGAAAGAAAAATTCTTCAGCGGAGTCTAGAAAGTCACCACCTCCAAGCTGAAACAGCTGATATAACCAAAGAATTTCTAGACAAAGAAGCCCAGCTGCAACAAAACTTACACAAGGCTTGTCTAACAAAAGAAGAGTACTGGAGACTTAAGTCACGCAGTCTTTGGCTTAAAGTAGGGGACAGGAACTCTTCCTTCTTCCATAAACAAGCTCAATCTAGGAAATGCACCAATGCCATTTCCAAAATTAAAGATGGAACTATTACTCATAAAGATAATGCAAGCATCAAAAAAGTTGCCTCCCTTCATTCTAAAAGCCTATATAGCGAAGATAAAATTCTATACCAAAGCTCTGATATGATTGACGTGGTTCCCTCCTTGATTACTGTTGAACTGAATCACCTTATTGAAGCTAAAGTCACTAAGAATGAATTCAAGGATTCCCTCTTTGACATGGACCCAGGCAAAGCCCTTGGACCAGATGGTTTTACAGCCAGATTCCTCCAATCTTGCTAGCAGATTATGGAAAAGGATCTATACAAAATGGTTATCAAGTCCCAAGCTTACCAGAAAATCGGAGGATGCATGAACACTGCTTTTCTTGCTCTCATTCCCAAAGAGAAAGGAGCCAATACTTTCAATAGGTTTCGTTCGATATCGCTATGTAACATTGGTTATAAACTGATTACTAAATTTATTGCTAATAGACTTAAGCTCATCCTCCCCAAACTCATTCCGGAAAGCCAAGGAGGATTCATTCAAGGGAGATAGAGAGTGGACAACTACATGCTGGTCCAAGAGGCAATCCACTTAAGTATGAGTCCAAAGGAAAAAGGTATGGTTTTCAAGCTTGATTTAGTGAATGCTTTTGATAGAGTCAAGCACAGTTTTCTGCTGAAAATCTTACACAAATTTGGATTTGGGGAGAACTTTATAAATTGGATTCAGGCCTGTATTTCGAAGCCTTAGATCGCTCCTTCAATAAACAACAGAGCTGCTAACTTTTTCAAAGCCACGAGAGGGCTTAGGCAGGGGTGCCCACTCTCACCCCTTCTATTTGTTCTTCAAGCCTTTGTCCTCAGCTACTATTTAGACAAAAAAATGATGGATCAGGAAATTGTTGGGCTCTGTATAGTAAGAGGTGTTAAAAACATCAACCATTCCCTCTTTACGGATGAAACCTTGTTATTGGGAGCTGCCTCTATGCTTATAGCCTCCAGATTTAAAGGAGTCCTATATGAGTTTTGTTTGATTTCAAGAAGCAGTTTAAACATTTGAAAATGCCATATCTATTGCTGGAACACCACTTCCAGCATGCTCAATTCCATTTCCAAAACTTTTGGTTTCGCAGCCTCCTCAAACTGGAATTCCTTCAAGTATTTGGGCCTTCCTGTCTTTCTTAAAAGAGCCTTCAACAGAGATTGGATTCCCCAACTAGAGAAATTCAAGAACAAATTGCTTGCTTGGGGCTTTTCCTGGCTCAACATTACTAGTAAGTCTGTCCTCATTAAATCTATGCTTAACAGTCTTCCCTTGTTTTATTTTTCCATTCTCGCTCCCTCCGGGATACTCAAAAAAATGGAGGAGATCATTAGGAAATTTTTTTGGAAGGGGGGCAAGCAAAATGAGAAAATGTTTTCGTTAGTCAGCTGGGATTCCATCTCCAAACCACTCTTAGAAGGAGGCTTTAATTTCAAAAATCTTGGAGTTCAAAATATCGCCATGGGGGCTAAGATCATTTGGAGGATTATAGCTCTGAACCCTGGCTGGGCTCATCTAGCTCTTTGGAAAAAATATTTATTGGCAAACTTTCCCGCTGTCTAGGCCATCCTCTATCGCTCCTGAATTCGCCCTTCCAGAAGCTCTGTTCAAAAGCTTATCCACTTATAAATACTCATGCCTACTGGGTCCCTGGAAATGGAAAAAGGATCAACCTTTCGACAGACAAAATATGAACAAGGAGCCGCTGGGAGACTGCCCCTCCCTCCAAGGGTTTCGTAGGTGGATGGATGATGGTATGCGTTCCCTGTGGGATATCTTAGTCTGGCATGAATCTCACTGGGATGGATGGAATATTGAAACACCCCCAGACTTGGCTATAGAACGCGAGGAACTACTCTCCAAACTTCATGGATTAGCTCCATTGCGGATGCAAAGAAAAGATATTAGAGGTTGGGATGTGAAGGCTAGTGGTTATTGTGTTGCTCAGGGATACGCCAAGCGGTGTAAGTTCCCCAATGTGGCCATGAATCGAGACCCTTGGAAAGGGATTTGGTACCACCCTTCACTGCCAAAAATTGATTTTTTCAATTGGTTGTTATGCCATTCCAAAATCTTGACTGACAATAATCTGCTGAAGCGTGGCTTCCACGACCCTTCAAGGTGGAGACTTTGCAAGGTAAACTAGGAAAGGGTTTCACATTTGATCCTAGATTGCTCCTTTACTTTGTAGATCTGGTCCGTGCTACTGGACACTCTGATTCCGAGCATCGATTTGCCTTCCTTCACTGCTAGTTTTTTTGATAGATGTCTGCAAAGGTACCTTGGTCCTCCTCCAAAAAATAAAATTATTAGAGAGGTTAAAATAAAATGGCAGTTAAAAGAGTGCCTGAGAGACCTCAAAGATGATTTAAATCTCACCCAGTAGGATAAAAACTGGGGCTCTTCTCTCGACCTACAGATCCAAAAATTGGTAAAGAGTATCCCCCTCCTAAAAGTTTGGAAAATAAGGGTTACAGAAAACGAGCTCCAGGGATGGATTGCAAACCAGCGAAGGCACTCCTTATTTCTGATGGGGATGCTAAGGGAAATCATAGAAGAGCTAGTACTGGAGGAGTTATATTAAACCCAGCTGGTTCTAGGATCCACAGCTTCGCCTGGGGGTTGGGCATCACTTCCAGCATCAAAACTGAGGCTTTGTGTCTTTTTCAAGGACTCAAGATTCTGAAAGTGTTGAACATCAGGGAGGTCAATGATATTGGAGATTCTGAGGTTATTATCAAAACTATGGTGACTCATTCTAAGACAAAGGACCTAAGGCTAGCAAGGCTGATACACAAAATTTTAGATCTTGGTGAATCTTTCCATAATTTAAATGTCTATCATGTGTTGAGAGCCAATAATAAGGAGGCGGACAATGAAGCTAACAAAGCAGCCCTTCTTACGGCTGGTGCTCTACTCAAAGGAAGATAGGAAATATGGGAACCAATTCCTTAAATTAGATCATCGTCATCTTTTATTTCTTTCTGCTATATCAGTTTGTTTGTACCCACAAGCTTGGGAAAAACTTTGAAATAGACCATATAGTTGTAGCTAAGAAAAGATGTGAGCTAATCATAAGTGTCATGGTCTTGCAAGGCTGCTCGGCACTTATCATTTTAGACTCACCCTTTGTAATCCGCTTTTTGGCATTAAGGCCAAGTTTCTAATAATCCACTACCCGTTTCTGTAGAAAAAAACAATGTCACAAAATAGTGTTACAAAATAGTAAAACATAAAACAAACAAACTATGTAGTAATAATATGAATTAAAATTATTAATATAGTAATAACATGAATTAAATAATGATAATGATTAGTGTAATAGTGGTACAAAAATAGTGTTACAAAATAGTAAAACAAAACATAAAACAAACAAACAATATAGTAATAACATGTATTAAAATTATTAATATAGTGATAACATGAATTAAATAATGATAATGATTAGTATAATAGTGTTAAAAATAGTTTTACAAGATATTAAAACATAAAGCATAAAACAAACAAACAATATAGTAATGATAATGATTAGTATAATAGTGTTACAAAATATTAAAACATGAAACATAAAACAAACGAACAATATAGTAATAACATGAATTAAATAATGATAAATATTAGTGTGATAGTGTTACAAAATAGTGTAACCTAACAATAAAACATAAAACATAAAGCAAACAAGCAATATAGTAGTAACATGAATTAATATTATTAATATAGTAATAACCTGAATTAAATAATGATAATGATTAGTGTAATAGAGTTTCAAAATAGTGTTACAAAATAGAAAAACATAAAACCTAAAACAAACAAACAATATAGCAATAGCATGAATGAACATTATTAATATAGTAATAACATGAATTAAATAATGATAATGATTAGTATAATAGTGTTACAAAATAGTAAAACATAAAACATAAAACGTAAAACAAACCAACATTATAGTTAAAAAATGAGTTAAAATTATTAATATAGAAATAACATGAATTACAATTATTAATGCAGTAATAACTTGAATTAAATAATGATAATGATTAGTATAATAGTGTTACAAAATAGCGTAACATAATAGTAAAACATAAAACATAAAAGAAACAAACAATATAGTAGTAACATGAAATAAAATTATTAATATAGTAATAACATGAGTTAAATAATTATAATAATTAGTATAATAGTCTTACAAAATAGTAAAAAATAAAACATAAATAGCATGACAAAATAGTGTTACAATATAGTAAAACATAAAACATAAATAGTGTTACAAAATAGTAAAACATAAAACATAAAAAGAAACAAACAATATAGTAATAACGTGAATTAAAATTATTAATACAGTAATAACATGAATTAAATAATGATAATGATTTGTATAATAGTTTTACAAAATAGTGCTACAAAATACTAAAACATTAAAACAGAAAACATACAAACAATATAGCAATAACATGAATTAAATTATTAACATAGTAATAACATAAATTTAATAATGATAATGATTAGTATGATAGTGTTACAAAATAGTGTAACATAATAGTAAAACTTAAAATATAAAACAAAACAATATAATAGTAATATGAATTAAAATTATTAATATAGTAATAAGATGAATTAAATAATGATAATGATTAGTATAACAAGGTTACAAAATAGTAAAACATAAAACATAAAGCAAATAAACTGGATAGTAATAACATGAATTAAAAATATTAATATAGTAATAACATGAATTAAGTAATGATAATGATTAGTATAATAGCGATACAAAATAGTAAAACATTAGTATAATAGCGTTACAAATAGTAAAACATAAAACAGAAAAAAAAAAACAGAAAAATATTGTAATGATATGAATTAAAATTATTAATATAGTAATAAAATAAATTTAATAACGATAATGATTAGTATAATAGTGTTAAAAAATAGTAAAGCATAAAACATAAAAAAGAAACAATATTGTAATAACGTGAATTAAAATTATTAATATAGAAATAAAATGAGTTAGATAATGATAATGATTAGTATAATAGTGTTGAAAAATATTAAAAAATAAAACAAACAAACAATATTCTAATAACATGAATTAAATAATTATAATGATTAGTATAAGTGTTACAAACTAGTAAAAAATAAAACAAACAAACAATATAGCAATAACATGAATTAATATTATTAATATAGTAATAACATGAATTAAATAATGATAATTATTAGTATAATAGTGTTACAATATAGTAAAACATAAAACATAAAACAAACAAGCAATATAGTAATAACGTGAATTAAAATTATTAATACAGTAATAAAATCAATTAAATAATGACAATGATTAGTATAATAGTGTTACAAAATAGTGTTACAAAATACTAAAACATAAAACATAAAACAAACAGACAATATAGTAATAACATGAATTAAAATTTTTAATATAGTAAAAGCATAAATTTAATAATGATAATGATTATTATAATTGTTTACAAAAGTAACATAATAGTAAAACATAAAAACATAAAACAAACAAACAATATATAATAAATAATTAAATAATGATCATTGATTTGTATAATAGTGTTACAAAATAGTGCTACAAAATCTAAAACTGAAACATAAAACAAACAAACAATTTATAATAATTAACATGAATTTTAAATTATTTAATTATTAATAATATAAGTTTACTAATGATAATGATTAAGTATAATTAGTGTTACAAAATTACTAAACATAAAACAGGCAAACAACAAAACATATAGTATAACATGAATTGAAAAATTATTTAATATAGCAATAACATTGAATTAAATATGTTATTTAGTAGTTAATAGTGTACAAATAGTAAAACATAAAACATAAAACAAACAAACGATATTAGTAGTAACATGAATTAAAATTATTATATAGTAATAAATTATTAAATAGATGATAATTGATTAGTTAATAATGTTAAAAATAGTAAAACTATAGTACAACCTAAAAATAAAAAAAAAAAAAAAAAATTCAAACAATAACAATAATAAAATTATTAATATAAGTAATAACTGAGTTAAATAATAATAATGATTGGTATAACAGTGTTACATAATAGTAAAACGTAAAACATAAAACAAACAAACAATATAGTAATAACATGAATTAAGTAATGTTAATGATTAGCATAATAGTGATACAATATAGTAAAACATAAAACAGAAAACAAATAAACAATATAGTAGTAACATGAATTAAGCTTATCGATATAGTAATAACATGAATTAAATAATGATAATGATTAGTATAATAATGTTACAAATAGTAAAACATAAAACAAAAAAAAAAACAAACAATATAGTAATAATATGAAATAAATTATTAATATAGTAATAAAATAAATTAAATAGGGATAATGAATAGTATAATAGCGTTACAAATAGTAAAGCATAAAAAAAAAAACAAACAAACAAACAATATTGTAATAACATAAATTACAATTATTAATATACTAATAACATGAGTTAAATAATGATAATGATTAGTATAATATTGTTACAAAAGAGTAAAACATAAAACAAATAAACAATATAGTAATAACATGAATTAAATAATGATAATGATAGTATACTAGTGTTACAAAATAGTAAAACAAAAAAACAATATAGTAAGAACAAGAATTAAAATTATTAATATAGTAATAACATGAAATAAATAATTATGATGATTAGTATAATAGTGTTACAAAATAGTGTTACAATACAGTAAAACATAAAACATAAACGAGACAAACAATATAGTAATAACACGAATTAATAAAGATAATGTTAAGTATAGTAGTGTTACAAAATAGTAAAACATAAAACATAAAATAAACAAACAATATAGTAATAACATGAATTAAATAATGATAATGATTAGTATAATAGAGTTACAGAATAGTAAAACATAAAACATAAAACAAACAAACAATATAGTAATAAAATTATTAATATAACAATAAGATGAATTAAAATTATTAATAAAGTAAGAACATAAATTACAATTATTAATATAGTAATAACACGAGTTAAATAATGATAATGATTAGTATAATAGTGTTAGAAAATAGTAAAATATAAAACAAACAAACAATATAGTATTAACATGAATTAAATAATGATAATGATTAGTATAATAGTGTTACAAAATAGTAAAATATAAAACAAACAAACAATATAGTAATAACATGAATTAGATAATGATAATGATTAGTATAATAGTGTTACAAAATAGCGTTACAAAATAGTAAAACATAAAACGTAACACAAACAAACAATATAGTAATAACATGAATTAAATAATGATAATGATTAGTATAAAAGAGTTACAAAATATTGTTACAAATAGTAAAACATAAAACAAAAAAACAATATAGTAATAACATGAATTTAAATTATTAAGATAGTAATAACATGGATTAAATAATGATAATGATTAGTATAATATTGTTACAAATTAGTAGAACATAAAACATAAAACCAATAAACATTATAGTAACAACATGAGTTACAATTACTAATATCGTAATAACATGAATTAAAATTATTAAGAAGGACGCAGCCCGGTGATGGTTATAAACATGACGATCTCCTGTGCACATTTCACCTCCGACGTTCAGTCCTCTGGCTCCAGGCTCTGGTTTAAGGTGTGTTGTGATGTTAAGCAAAGGCTCGTTATTAAAGGCAAGTTCTAGGCTAGCTCTGGCTCTATTTGGCAGTATTTCGAATGCGCCAACACTCTCCACAGAGGGATTAGTTCGGTGATTCAGGGTAAGCTGCCCGAGGACTTTATTTTTTTTATTGACTGTGATGCTTCTCCATCTCTTGTCTTCTCCATCTCTGTTCCCTGGTTTCTGGTTCAATTTGGTCACTCCCCTGCTTCTAGCCCTAGTCTCTTTGGTTTCTCAGTGTCCTCTCCTCTGCTTTTCAAAATGAAACATCAAGGCAAGTGGAACCGCTCTGGGGGACGCCAAGGCAGTGGCAAGTGGCCTTCTATTAGCCATTCCGTAGACCCAGCTCACTTGCCCATTAACCTCACCTACTCTCAAGAGGATTTGCCTTCCTCGAGCCTTGGTCGCAAGCCTGTTCCTAAGAGTGCTTTCCAAACAACGCATTTCAAATTTCAGAGTAACTTGAATAGGCCATTGATTACTGCTCACATTACTATTATTCTTTCAGAAGAAGGAAATCAAATCTCCCCTCTGTCTTGCGTTGCGCCCAACCCTTCTCACAGCAGTGAGCACTCCATGGATGAGGGAGATCAGGAAATTAGGCAAGTGGGAGAGCTTAGTTAGGAGCATATTCAGCCAATACGTATCCCTCCTCTAGATGACAGTGGCCCAATTGATATGGAAAGGGACATAGGCACCACCAACCTCGGCCAGGGGAACCCTTCCAATGCCACGGATGGCAATGCGAATCTTAGAATTGGTAGCACATGTCGGAATGTTGAGAAGACTCATGGGGAGGACACGGAAGCTGATTGACATCTGTGATGACACTCCTCCTTTTGGTCCCTGGTTTTTTCTCAGATGGATTACTCCACGCCTTTTGCTCTTGGTGTGGCTCGGCTTCGTCACTCTCAGGTTTTGGCTTCCCTCTGAGGAAGTGTCCGTCCTCTTACCGGATGTCTGCACAGAAACTCTACTTATCTGTTTCTGATGTATTTCTCTCTTTCTATCATTCTATGTCTGGGTCTAATGTCAGTTTGTTAGAACTTTGTAACTGTTTTCCCCAGTTTCTTTTTGTAACATGAATTAAAATTATTAATATAGTAATAACACGAATTAAAATTATTAATATAGTAGTAACATGAATTAAATAATGATAATGATTAGTATAAAAGTGTTACAAAATAGTGTTACAAAATGGTAAAACATAAAACATAAAACAAACAAACAATATAGTAATAACATGAATTAAAATTATTAAGGTAGTAATAACATGAATTAGATAATGATGATGATTAATATAAAAGTGTTACAAAATAGTAAAACATAAAACATAAAAGCTAAAACAAACAAACAATATAGTAATAATGTGAATCAAAATTATTAATATAGTAATAATATGAATTTAAATTATTAATATAGTAATAACATGAATTAAAATTATTAATATAGTAATAACATGAATTAAATAATTATAATGATTAGTCTCCATGATGAACACCGCCGCAACTGTCTAGTCATCCAACTCCTGTTATAATAACCCCAGTCGTTACCCGAAGTCTCATTTTTACGGTACCAGACAAAGAAACCATTGTCGGTCAGGCCCGGTCGGTTCCGTTTAGGTCCTGCTGTGCCAGCTGTGCGCATCGCATCTTCAGGTTCGACAATCCACCTCCTCCCAACAGTTGTCCCATCCCTTGTCTTGACTGTCCACTCCACAATTTTCCAGGTAGTCCGCCAGCCCGTTTGCCTGACGTCTTACCGCATGGAAAACTAGACCTTTCATACCAGCCATGAGTTCTGCAATATTTTCTGTGACTTTGGCTAGCTGCCAATGTTTTGTGGCTTTGTTTGACTTAGTGCCTCTCTACATTTTTTGAGCTGTAGAAATGACCAGAGATGAATCCCCTTCCAGAATTATGTTATAGAGGTGCAGGGATTTAACAATTCTCAGACCATGCTCTAGAGCCACGAACTCCATTTCATTATTTGTGCTTTCCCTGAGCGCTCTGTAATATATGTGGAGAATTTCTCCATGCTGATTGCGTAGAGCACCTCCAGTTCCTGCCATGCCGGGGTTGCCTCTCGAGGCCCCGTCAAAATTCAACTTCAAACCTCCTTCCGATGGACGCTGCCATTTATCAATCTGTGAGGATGGTTGTGTTCTGTGTCTCGGAACAATAATGTTGCTGGTGACTTTTGGACGAAAGCTTTTCAAAATGCGTAAGTCATGTGCTGTCAGCTTCTCGTTACCTTCCTCTCTGCATTTCGTTTGGATTAACTGTTAAATGTTGGTTACTATATTGTCTTTAGAGAAACCTATGTTCCTGTGTTCATCTTGGAAAATTCTGCGGTTACGTTCCTTCCAAATAGACCATAGTAAAATCCCTGGTACAGATTTCCATATGCTATTGACTCTTTGTATGTTGGAGAAGTTTTTTTTCCAATCCAGTATAGTACTATGAATGGAATCTCTATTACGATTAGAGCTGCTAAGAATCCCTTCCATCCATCTCGATAACTGATTTTCCCATTCACATGTATTGAAAAGGTGGTTCATGGATTCCTCCTCAACGAAGCACATAGGGCATCTTGAGGGTCCCTTGAAACCTTTCTTGCACAAGTTGTCCCAAGTTAAAGTCTTGTTTCTCATTAGAAGCTAGAGGAAGGTTCTGATTTTCGGCCATAGAAGGCTGTCCAAAACATTGCTGCACCATGGCACGGCCTCTTCCTGTTCTTCCTTTTCTATTATGTTCCTGGCTTCTTTTAATGAGAAATCGCCATTACCTTTGAGACCCCATCTTAGCTTATCACCCTCTTCAGTTTTCTAAGTCATTCCTTTTAGGATTCGCTCATTGAATTGCTGAGAAATTTCATTGTTCTCCTTTGTATTCCCAGGATTTAAATTTATCCATTCCGTCCAATTAGCATCCCCGCTGTTTTGATTCCAATACTGATTGACTCTGTATCTTCCCTGATTTTGACTTGTTTGCTTTAGGTTGATAGCTCTGGTGTGTCCAGTTTAGGGAACTGCTGCCATGCATCTTCCCAGAACATGGCCAACATGCCATTGCAAATTTCCCAAAAGTTGTGCTCCTATACTAGGTTCATGTTATTCTTGGCATGATTCCATATGGATGACCCTTCCGAGATTTCCTGTAGTCTAATGAGGTCCTGAGTATCACAATCCGGTGTATACTTTTCCTTCCAATGCCTTGCCCACGGTAAATTGGGATTTTTAATCCATTTCCACCATATCTTAGCTCCACAGGTACGGTTGACCACCCATGGATCGACTAAGTTCAGCCCCCCCATAGATTTCGGTTGGCATAGTTTATTCCATGCCACCAAAGCCCACTTCTTCTTATCCCCATTTCCACTCCATAGAAAGGATCGCTGAATATTTCTCATTTGTTGCAGAATGCCTTTGGGGGCAGGAAGTAAAGATAGTGAGCATTGCGGAATGGCCTGCAGAATAGCTTTGGTTAGGATGAGTCTACCCGCTAGGTTGAGAGCTCTGTCCGTCCAATGCGAGCTTTTTTTCTTCATGTTGGCTAGAACTTTCTCTCAGTGAATTTTCTGCCAGGGTTTTAGAGTCAGAGGAGCCCCAAGATATTTCGAAGGCAGGGAGCCAATCCTGAATCCAAGAAGCTGGGATAGGTGAGTTTGAGCTGCCGGGTGAGTGTTGAAAAAGAAAATAGTATATTTAGAAAAATTGATTTCCATGCCAGAAGCTTGGCTGAAGATATCAAGGATAGACCTGTAGGCCACAACCTCCTTCACCGTGGGTGTACCATGTAACATGGTATCGTCCACAAACTGTTGATGAGTGGTAGCTGGTAGCGATCTTATAGGCTGCAGACCTTTTATGGATCCTTCCGCTTTCTTCTTGGCAATGGTTCGGCTGAGGCCTTCCATTAGGATTACAAAGAGGAAGGGGGATAGGGGATCCCTTTGTCTTATTCCCCGCGAAGGTGTGAAGGGAACAGAAGGAGCACCATTGACAAGGATGAAATATCTGGGAGATTTGATGAGAGCAAGTATCCATTTGATCCATGTCCTGCAGAAGCCAAAAGCTCCTAGAACAGCTTCAAGGTATCTCCAGCTTACTTTGTCATAGGCTTTTGAAAGATCCAATTGCATGAGCATACCTGCTTCTTTTCTTGAATGAAGCGAGTGAATCATCTCCCGTGCTAATAGGATGTTATCAAGAATTTGTCTACCCTCAACGTAGCCCGATTGCTCTTCTGAGATTATACCAGGGAGTATCGACTTTAATCTATTTGCTATGACTTTTGAAATAATTTTGTAGATAACATTACATAAGGCAATGGGTCTGAATTTATCAGGTGTCTTTGCTTCTTCAACCTTAGGTATGAGTGCTAGAAAGGTGGAGTTGATGGATTTTAGAATGGTTCCTGAACGTCTAGAATCCTCTACTACCTCCCATACTTCCTGCTTGACGATGCTCCAATAGGCCTTGTAGAAATTGATGGTGAAGCCATCTGGACCTGGAGATTTATCATTGGGCATGCTCCTAATCACTTCCTCCACCTCCTCCATAGAGATTTCCCTGCATAGGTCTGATCTGAAATGATAGACTTAGGAATGGCTACTGTTAATTCCTTGATGGCTTCCTCTCTGTTTATGGGCGGTTCCTGAGCAATTGAGTTGAAGTGGTCCGAGAGCAGAGCAGACATGTCATTGTGATTCTTTAGTATCTCCCCTGCATTATTTTTCAGTTCGAGAATTTTATTAGCACTTCTATGGTCTAGAGCCGACCTATGAAATAATTTCTGTTAACCATTGAATTCTAGATTTCTGTTTCCAAAGAGTCTCTTCTTGAATGCACTGTTTGTGCCATTGCTGAGAAAGAATTTTTTCTTGTTCCATCGCTTCGACACTGTGATTGTCTGCTGCACCATTTCTGTGGATCTCTTCCAGTTTGTTCTCTAGAATGGCTTTCTCCTGGAATATGTTTCCAAAAACCATTTTGTTCCAATCTTTTATCTTTTCTTTAGTTTCTTTCAGCTTCTTTTGTAGATTGAACATTTTGGAACCTCTCACCTCCAAAAGTTCAGACCACCATTTCTTTACCATCTCGAGGAAATTAGGGTGGTCTAACCAAAAGTTTTCAAACCTAAATGGTTTGTTCCTTGGGGTGCCCTGAACTTCTACAATAAGTGAAATTGACCAATGATCCGATCCTCCACTGAGAAGGATATCTGATTCCGCTATTATGCCATCCATTATAATGCTTTCTGAGATTAAGAATCTATCCAAGCTAGAAGCTATTAGCCTTTCACCCCCCCTTCTGTTGTTCCAGGTAAATAGGCCACTTTTGGGGTGGATATCTACCAGTTTAACAGTTTCAATGAAATATGTGAAGGCTTCCGCATCCCTATTAAGTTTCCTAAGACCCCCTTCTTTTTCTGGAAGGGTGGTTATCATATTGAAATCGCCCCCCAATATACACTTAGAGCTGGGATGTCTATTAATAAGCCTGGTTAATGCATCTAAAAAAATTATTTTGTCTTCTAATTTCTGAGGACTATAAATATTGATACAGAGGAAAGATCCATAGTTACCTATGGGTTGGAACTCCACCGCCATGAAGTGTTTTTCGCCTCAGCTGATAACATCTGGATTTCCTTTGTGTCCCACATGGTTGCAAGGCCTCCTTCTCTTCCCGGACTCACATTCTCTAGAACTTCCATATTTCTCCCAAGCTTCCTGCAAAGATTGTTGATACTGGAGCTGTTTCATTTAGTTTCTTGTAAAAACATAATTTCTGGTTTATATTTCTGGATTTTCTGCTTTACGATTCTGTGTTTTGCCTGGCTGTTAAGACCTCTAGGATTCCACGAGATAATCTTCATGTTTAACGGATTTTTATTGGAAGGACTGTAAGGCGCTTAGCGCCTTCATCTTCCCTGAGTTTATCATGATCAGGAACTAGTTCCTGTAGAACTTCACCACTTGTTCTTCAACCTGTTCTTTTCTTTTGTTTTGAGCTGGATGATTTCCATAAAAGACTTTTTGAGTGTAAGCTGTTGCCTTTCATTACACCTAGCTTCCTATTCTGCTTTTCAAGTTTTGCCTTTTGCCTTGCTATGAACATGTCGTTTACCTTCCTAATTTCTTCCTCCGATGCATTCTCTATTCCTCAGGACCTCCAGTTCTCAGCAATTGCTGGTAGGTTCATTCCCTCCCTGGCTAGCACCTCTTCCCATTCTTGATCTTCACTGCCGCCATCACTGGTGAGCATGTCAGTTTCTTCTTCGGTCTCCTCTGTTCTCTCTTGCATTTGTACCTGATTGTTGAGGTCCCCTTCATGCGTTCCTTCCCTGGTTGGTTTTTCTTTTTCCTCATGCTCTGCTTATGATGTTAGGGTTTTGTGCTTATCCTCCGAGTCAGTTTCAGGATCTAAGATCACAAAAGGGTTGCTGTGGTTATTCCTCTCTGTATTCCCTTTGAAACTCTTTCTTTTGTTAGCTCTCTGTCTGGATTTGGGTTTGATGAAGGATTCTGTGTCTTTGTGGGCTTGTGCTGCTTCGGTCTCTATTTCCTTCCTAATCATTGGGCAGTCTCTCATCAGATGCCCATGTTCGTGACATTTGTGGCACCGAAAGGGAATCTGCTCATAATTTATATCCTGAAAGTAGTCCTTGTCCCTATATTCCAACCAAAGCCCCTCATGTAGTGCCCCAGAGACGTCCATTTCAACACATATTCTGGCGTAAGAAGTATATCTTTTTTGTAGAGTTGCTTCAGAGGCCTTGATGAATGTTCCCAACTTATCACCGATTTGTTTCAGTACGTTCAGACCCCAGTAGTCTATTGGGAGAGAGAATAAACAAATCCAGACTGGGACTTGAGTGAAAGACTCCTTCTCCGGGGCGAAATTTGGTTTCCATGGTCTCATGTACAGACCTGCTGAAGCCAAAAAGTATGGGCCCCCCTCAAATACTCTATCCTTGTCTTCTAGGTTGGAGAAGACAATAGTGAAAAATCCCTTGGCTCCCAGGTGAAGCTTGACATCCCCCCGTGGTTTCCAATGTTGTTTGATCCAATGACAAAGAGTCCTTCCAGATGGCCATATGCCCATAAACTTGCAGATAATGTCCTGTTTTGCCATATGCTCTCTGTATGCCTGAATCTTTGGGTCAGTTATAACTACCGTTAGGTTATTGGTCTTTTTTGGTTTGCAGACCCCATTAGATGAAGTGTATTTATTGGGGTTTGAGTTGGGCTCCCCCTCCTTTTTTGGCTTTCCTTTCCTGTTGTCTGTCTGCTCCCTTTCTTCATCATTTTGTCGCTTCTCGTTTCCTGATGAATTAATTATTGATGAAATTTTGTCTTAGCCCCTGTCAGGCTTTCCCTCTGTGTTCCTGCGCCATCCGTTGTTCCGTTTGGCTTGTCAGTTTCCCCTTGTATTTTCTCCTTATTCCTTCTACCATTTTGCTTGTTATTGTCAAGCCCAGAAATCCTGACCCCTTCCTTCTTATATTTCTTCTGCTTCTGCATGACTATCTCTTTGAAAGTAGGGGCCCCATTGGACCCCTCTGCCTCCATTTGGTCGGTCAGCTCTTGACCTTGACGAAACAGTGATGTGAGACGGGAGAAGACTGCTTCTAGACCTGCTGTGGAATCAACACATTGGAAAAACCCAATGCAAATTTGATCACAGACAGCAGCTGAAAAAAAGGCCTGCCGCTACTACGCTTGCAGAGGGACAAAGCCTGCGCCCGTCACAGGAAGCTCAAACCCTAGCATCCGCAATGAATCCTGATCCAGCTAACCTGCACACTAGCACAAACATCATCATATCCATGCAATACTCAAACAAACAATATATTAATAACATGAATTAAATTTATTAATGTAGTAAACGCATGAATTGAAATTATTAATATAGTAATAACATGAATTAAATAATGATAATTATTAGTATAATAGCGTTACAAAATAGTGTTAGAAAATAGTAAAACATAAAACCTAAAATAAACACATATTTGTATACCATGAATTAAATTATTAATAAACTATAACTGAATTAAATAATGATATGTTACTGTATCGTATTAGAAAATAGTAAACATAAACCTAAAACAAACAAACAATATAGTAATAATGTGAATGCAAATTATTAATATAGTAATAATATGACTTAATTATTAATATAGTAATAACATGAATTAAAATTATTAATATAGTAATAACATGAATTAAATAATGATAATGATTAGTATAATAGTGTTACAAAATAGTATTACAATATAAAAAAAAATATAACAAACAAACAAAATAGTAATAACATGAATTAAATAATGATAATGCTTAGTATAATAGTGTTACAAAATAATTAAACGTAAAACATAAAACAAAAAAACAATATAGTAATATCATGAATTAAATAATTATAATGATTAGTATAATAGCTTTACAAAAGAGTCGTACAAAGTAAAACATAAAACATAAAACAAACAAACAATATATTACTAACATGAATTAAAATCATTAATATAGTAATAACATGAAATAAATGATTATAATGATGAGTATAATAATCTTACAAAATAGTGTTAAAAAATAGTAAAACATAAAACAAACAAATAAACAAACAATATAGTAATAACATGAATCAAAATAATTAGTATAGTAATAACATGAATTAAATAATGATAATGGTTAGTAAAATAGTTTATAGAATAGTGTTACAAAATAGTAGAACATAAAACAAACAAATAAACAAACAATATAGTAATAACCTGAATTAAAATTATTAAGATAGTAATAACATGAATTAGATAATGATGATTATTTGTATAAGAGTGTTACAAAAAAGTAAAACATAAAACATAAAACAAACAAACAATATATTAATAACATGAATTAAAAAATGATAATGATTAGTATAATAGCGTTTCAAAATAGTGTTAGAAAATAGTAAAACATAAAACATAGAACAAACAAACAATATAGTAATAACATGAATTAAATAATGATAATTATTAGTGCAATAGTGTTACAAAATAGTAAAACATAAAACCTCAAAAAAACAAACAGTATTGTAATAATGTGAATCAAAATTATTAATATAGTAATAACATGAATTAAAATTATTAATATAGTAATAACATGAATTAAATAATGATAATGTTTAGTATAATCGTGTTAGAATATAGTCAAACATAAAACCTAAAACAAACAAACAATATAGTAATTACGGGAATTAAAATTATTAATATAGTAATAACATGAATTAAATAATGATAAATATTAGTATAATAGTGTTAGAAAATAGTGTAACATAATAGTAAAACATAAAACATAAAACAAAGAAACAATAAAGTAGTAACATGAATTAAAAGTATTAATATAGTAATAACATGAATTAAATAATTATAATGATTAGTATAATAATCTTACAAAATAGTGTTAAAAGTAGTAAAATATAAAACACAAATAGATTTACAAAATAGTGTTACAAAATAGTAAAACATAAAACAAACCAGAAATATAGTAATAACACAAATTGAAATTATTAATAACATGAATTAAAAAATGATAATGGCTAGTAAAATAGTTTTATAAAATAGTGTTACAAAATAGTAAAACATAAAACAAACAATATATTAATAACATGAATTAAAATTATTAATATAATAATAATATGAATTAAATAATGATAATGATTAGTGTAATAGTGTGAGAAAATGGTAAAACATAAAACATAAAACAAACAAACAATATAGTAGTAACATGAATTAAATATTGATAATGATTAGTATAATAGTGTTACAAAATAGTAAAACATAAAAAAACAAACAAAATAG
>APFE030772800.1:147915-173710 GCA_000404065.3 Pinus taeda | reverse complement strand
AGGGTCAACAAGATCTTGGAATATATGCTAAGGATGTATGTGATGCACTAGGGGAGGAAATGGGAGGAGTATCTTCCTTTGGTTGAGTTCGCATACAATAATGGTGATCAAGAGTCCTTGAGGATGAGTCTTTTCCAGGTGTTGTATGGATGGAGTTGTAACACTCCCATCAGCTGGAGTGATCTAGTGAACAAGGTACTTATTGGACCGGACATGGAGCAGGAAATGAAGATCATAAAGAAGAACTAAAGGCAACACAATATAGACAAAAGAGTTATGCAGATCAACACAGGGTGTTCAAAGAGTTTTAGGTTGGGAAGCACGTGTATTTGCGCATCAAGCCCAAGAAAAACTCTTTGAGGAATGGTTCATGTGCCAAGTTGGCACCACGGTATTGCTTGCCTTTCGAGATCCTTGAGAAGATTGGACCAGTGGCATATCGACTTGTGCTGCCTCCAACATTGAAATTACATGATGTTTTCCATATTTCATTGCTTAAGAAGTACACAGAGGATGTTGATCATGTTATTGATTAGTTTGTATTACAGGTGGAGCAAGAAGGAGAGTTCTAGTCGAAGCCTCAGTGCATATTGTAGCAGAATCATCTCATGCTTAGGAACAAATCCATAGAGCAAGTTAAAGTGCAGTGGGAGCACTTTTGGCCTGAAGAAGTTATGTGGGAGATGGCGAAATAGATGAGGGCCCTATATCCTACATTGTTCGCTGGTTGAGGCAAAGCATTTTTGGTTTGATGTTGGTTTATGTTTGGCATATGTTTTTATGGTGTTTTGATAATTGTATATGTATATGTATATGGATGTAAATACCACCATGAGATAAGTTATAAATCTCCAATAAGTGATATGGTTATTATCTTGTCATGTTGTCATGATGTTTTTATTTTCAGAAAGCTCTTCATTGTAGATACTGCAATGAGCTAAGCTGTAAAGCTCCATATGCATTATGTTTTATTTTCAAAGGTTTTTTTGAGGTCTTAGAGTGGTTTAACACTGATGATGATGTTCCCCAAGGGGGAGGGTTTTGTAACAACCCTGGTAAAAAGTTCATGTAATAAAAGTTAATAAAGGAAAAATAAGACCACAGTTAAGGGACACATATTCTAAGCTAAATGTTGGGAAAAAATATCTTAGTGGGAATCACTAAATGTGTGTTTTGGCTAAGGAAAATTGGCAAAGGCTAAGGGAAAGGCATTAAAAGGAAAAAAGACATTTTTGGCACATTTATTTATGAAAATAAAGGAAATTTAGAGAAAAGTAAGGTGAAAGGTCACAAGTTTCATGTGAGAAGGGAATTGAAGGAAAATAATGGAAAATGAAGAAAATAAAGGCCTCATTCATAAAAAGGCTTATGAGGAATACTTGCAGGTAACCTTTTGCATGTGTGATTTCCTAGCTAATTGGGACATGCATGGATTTTCATGTTGGTGCATGGTCTTCTTGTTGTCGGTGGCATGGTTTTTCCAGGTTATGACAGTGGATTTCAGCCTAGCCTAGCCTTTTTTCGGATGCCATGGTATGTTGGGATGTTTATTTTGGTTTTTGAGTTTTGGTTTGCCAGATAGATTGCAAGATCTGGGGTGGAGGTGGTCTCAAGGTTCATTCCCAAAGGACTAGGAATCCCTTGATCGGTTTTGGTGGGATACACGGTAAATACTGAGGGATCAGTATTAGTTTAGGGCCTAGTGATCCGGGTTTGGATTGGGATAAAGCCTGAGAGACAAGGAGATGAAAAACTCCTCAAGGATAGTGATGTATTCTGGATGCCAATCCAGGTTCTGTTCTATTGTGATCAAAGCACTAGTTTTGGTGTGATCATGGTTTGATGAGGGTGGAGGTGGTTTAACCTCTGTATTCCCTTCGTTGTTCTTGGATTGGTCTTTCTATTAGATCCTACATTCATGCTTGGAATATGGCATGAGGGTGATTGGCTGAAAGAGAGATTTGGTTCATCCATGTCTAGAGTTGGGTGGTACGTGGAAGTCCCGAACTTGGTTGGATTTGCCTATGATTAATAAAAGCTAAGTTATTTTACATTTGCATTGATTTATATGTGGATTTAATGACTATCATATCTATGATCTTTATATGGTTTTATGCTGGTTATAAGCATGGTTAAATGATTGTTTTGTGTCATGGTTATTTCATATATTTACTTGTAATTGTTAAATGGATGGATGCAAGACCTAATTGATGATGTAGTAGTTCAAGGGAGAAGGAGGTGATCCTTCTGGTTATGTTTCAAAAGGTGTTCCAATCATTTATGAATTTTCTTGTATCCTATACCTGTATGTTGCATTGATGCCAAGTGTTTGAAAGAATGTCAATCCCGGTTGGGGATGCTCAGGCCTAGTCCTAAGGGTGATTTTTTATTCTCAACATTTTTATCATGCTTTTAATCAATTTTGGAAGTCACAAGAAGTTTTTGGTAGAGTTCATGACTCTAGGCTAGAAAAGTGGCTAAAATCCAAGGGTCATTGGCACAAAACTAGCAATTTTGTTCCACAGTCTCTGGCAGGCAGACCTATGAGAATGACTTTGGGTTTCTGGTCACTTCCTTTCCCATAACATGAGAGTGATTATGGCCTAAGAGCTGCATAATAGCAGTGGGACCTAGGGACAGGTTGTCTGAGTGGCTGACTTATCTCCTGAGGGTTCTGTTGACGATGTTGGATGGTTGTATGTTATGTTTTGTCGATTCCACTTCCTTAAGGTGACATAGGAGGTCGAATATGATTGTTGTAGCATCTCTCGTCATGTTTACACTAGTTGGCATGGTTATATTGGGTAGACTTGGGAGGGTGTCTTGTAGTATCTAATAAATAGACACAATGGGTCAAAAGGTCGCCCTTGGAAGAATGGTGTTACAACACATCCTTCCATAATTCGTTAAAAATGTCACCATTTATGGCACTTTGTGGATATCATCCTTCATCCATCACATCACCCTTGGAAGGAAATAGAGAGACTCAAGTAGTGGAGGACCACATAAAGCACCAATAAGAGGTTCTCAAACTATTGAAGCACAACTTGCTCATGGCATAAAATAGGATAAAACAACCACAAAACAAAAAGTAGATCAATGTTGCAATAAAGGGAAATTTGAAGTGTCAGATTGAGTATTTTTAAGATCACAACCATATGAAAGTATGTCCTTCAAGCAACAAAATAAGGACAATAACTTAGCATCGACATATTATGGGCCCTATAAACTATTGCAAAGGATTGTAAGTATAGCTTACAAATTATAGTTGCCTCCATCTTCACATGTACATTTAGTCTTCCAAGATTCATGTGTAAAGAAGGTAATTGGTGACAATATCCCAATCCAAACTATTCTACCAAAGACTAATGAAGGAAGAAAAATAACACTAGAACCAGAAACAATCTTGGAAATAAGGACTAAGCAACTGAGAATTTGATTAATTATTAAGTACCTCATCAAATGGAAGAATATACTAGTTGAATAAGTGACATGGGAAGGTGAGCTGTTCATGGAAAAACACTAGTGGATAGTCAAGTGTTTAGGACAATACTTATTTGAAGGGTAAGGGTATGTTAAGCCATATATATGGCCCATCTAGCCCTAAAATTCCTTATTAATCCCTAGATATTGAATGATTAAATTTTTATTGTTACATTGTTATGTAGGTTAGAACCTAGCATGGTCCCATTTTCTTATATATATATATATTGAGAGAGAGAGAGAGAGAGAGAGAGAGATACACACATACCCACACACACATAAAGGGGCCTAGTCTTAGGGTCATATAATGTTGTCTTGTGCATCTTATTAATTGTAAAAGGAGGATTCCCCTTCAAAGAGTACTATAATTATTGGTTTATTATCATTTTTAAGGCACAAGGTTCATAAAAATGGAAGATCACATCTATCATCATTTTTACAGATATTCTCTAATACTTCTAAAGGTCCATATATCATGGATTTTATATTCTTCCCTAATCCTAGTAATTGTTCTTTATGAAGGCATAACCAAAATATCTCTATTACTTAAAAATTATTTTAAATACTATGTTTATCATGTTTGGTCAAGTATATTTCTCTTGAAGTTGCAGTTATATTTTTCATATCTTATTTATGATATTTTCAACCTTCAATGTATTAGTTGACGTGACCTCCTTTCTTCATTTGTCCATATATAATATCCAATCGTTATGGTGGTAAATATCCAAAACATATTTTTCTAGGAGACATAATGGTGGAAGTATTGACAACTATATTATAATAATATTGTATATAAATGAAATTTTTACACCTATTCCTTGGATGCATTTAGTATAACCTATCAAACCCTAAACTAGAGTCCTATTTACTACTTTTTCCTACCTAGAAGTTATTGGGTAAAAAGCGATGGATATATTTATTTTGGTATCCAACTTATATCATAATGAAGTCTAAAATACATTGAGGAATCCATTACCTCTATCAGAAGTTATGCTCCTTAAAACCTCGTAGTGCACCTAACCCCTTTCAAAAAACATATTGCAGCTTATTATACTTGATAATATTCTTACAAGCCAACAAAACACACATCTAATTGAGCTTATAAGATACCACATCAAGAAATCACACCCTCTTATTTTCCATGAAAAACCCTCATGAAGTCCATGTATATGCGTCCCTGTGGCCTTGAAGGGATTGGAAATGGATTATATATTACTTTCTTTCCATCATTAGGCTTGGTGGTACAACATTAAATACAACCTTTAATAAATTTATCTACTTCCTGCATATTGGGCTAACTGGGTTAATAAATATACCTTTAAATGTTAACCACAATCTTCTTAATACCAAAATGACCAACAACCTTAAAGGTATAAGCCCCCCTTATTAGTTGTAGTCACTTTTTCTTTGGTACAAAAAGCTTCCCCATTTTGGAGATTGATATTGCAATCAACATTTATTTGTTCCTTTCATTCTTGCATTTGAGAACACACCCCATTGAAGTACTCATCTTCTACATCATGCATAATTTCTCCTAGATTTTATAATTTTAAGTGTTTATCACATGGACAAAAAATTAACTAATTTGTTCATTGTTCTCTTCTTATGAGTTAATGACTAGATGAAATTATTATAGAAACCACATCTATTTATAATGTCTTCCTTGTCACAGCTTACTCTATGCTTGTAAGTATTGTAGAGTGAGTAATAAATATGGATAAGGGCCTCCTTACCCAATATATAATTCTTCCACTTATTTATTAGTTGAATCAAGCTATAGAGCTCCTTGTCATATGCAAGGAAGTTCAATTCTTCTTCGTGGAATAACTTAGAATGATAATACTCTAATTTCCCCTTGCATTAATATTGTTCCTATAGCATATCCACAACATCATTTCAATTTGAAAATACCTTCATAAGTTTTCTAGTACAAGACGATGGCTCAACTAATCCTTTTTAGTTATTCAAAAAATATTGTTTGATTCTTACCCCAATATCAAATCTTGTATATAGCTGTCACAATATGAAGTTGTCTTTCTATAATTAAAATTAATATTATGAAATTTCTTCAATAGTAATTCTCAACTATATAATTCCAAACAACTATAACATAAGTAAGAACAACATTTCAACGCACTTCCACTAATCACTTATTTGTATACACCAAAAATTGCTTAGCTTATCAAAATCGTACTTCTTTACATTTACTATCAATTCGTGTTTCCTTAATATATGTAACGCTCGTTGATATATAACACATGCTACTTCCAAATAAAAATAAAGACAAAAATGCTCTCAATATACCCTCACAAATGAGTCTAAAAATAAACGTAACATATCATCCATTAAACACACAAAAATAATTGATACAACACCAACCAAAACTTACTATTTATCACTTGTAATGTGAAAAAACTTGAAAAGCTATTATTAACCACTTGTAAAGTTCTTACTTTGTCTAAGTGAAATTCTTTGCTGGATCCAATTGAAAACTTCATCAATGGAAAGTGATTAGAGCATCATAGCATTCTCCACTTTCTTTCTTTCACATTAAAAAATTCAACTAAAACATGGTGTATTCAAACATCTCAATTTCCAATTGCAGGGAAACATTCATTTATAATCTTAAAAATGTATTAACTGTCTCTATTTTTCAATATATTTCAAAACTATAATATTTAGTCATTTTAGATATTATATTTATTGTATATTTCAAAACTATAATATTTAGTCATTTTAGATATTATATTTATTGAGTTTAGTATGAGGCGATGTGTCACTTTGTTTTTGAAGTCTTTTTTTAAAATAAAAATAAAAGTTAAAAATTATGTCCTAAATAGAAAAATATTGTCTAATATAATTTAAAAAAAACAAATATGTTGTAAACTAATTAGAAGCAAAAAATGTGAGTAAAATGTTTAAATCTTATAATTTAGTTATGGATAAAATATTTTAATAATTTGCCTCATAAAATGTCTGGATGTACATGAAAATATTTTAATGTGAAATGCTTATATATTATATATCATTTTAGAAACTATGTATATATCATGAAAAAATTAAGTTCTTATAGTTAAAACTTTTATTTGGTTCTATACATACTCTATTTAGCATTCAAAAATACAATTTAAACAATGAAAAATAATAAATTACATTTTACACTCTTGAGAATTTTCCACATGAAGAAATTTAATACTAAAAATAGATGTATGCAGGCGTTATACCATTTTCTCAACCAAATAAAATATTTTAATAAACAATAGATAATAACAATAACACTACAATTTAAAGTTTTTTTTTCATGTAATATATATAATATAATATTAAAAAAGACCTTACAATTTAAAATCAATTTTCTTATATAAAATTTAACTTTTTTTCCTTTAAAATAAATATATATTTTCTCATTTAAATTATATTTTGAATATTTTGAATAGTTTTAAAACTTGGCAAGATTACATTTTCAATCATATCTAATATAATTTTAATAAGGTTCAGGATTGAAACTAGTGCTTCACATCATCAAAGAGTATCTTAATACAACACAAAATCCACTCCGTATACTAAATTACGTTTTTAAATATATTAATATTATTACCTTTTTAATAACATAACATGAAAAGGAGTCATTTAACGGGGCAAAGGAATTGCCCGCAAGGCCAAAAGTGGCTAATGAGAGAGTATTTGAATGGTGTTTTTGATGGTAGAAATAGATTCAACACCATCAAAAACATCTAAGACACATAAATTTTTGAAGTTTAACAACTATAACTTGCATTTACAAAAATCCGTGCCAGATTTTCTCTAAATATAACCAAAATTTCCATAACTTTCTGAGCAACTCCTCAACGTTGTTAGACTACCCAAAATGAAAACACAATTATAGTAAGCAAACACTAAAATGATAACCATGGTGATTCATTGGTTATTCAAAGTATCCGGACACTGATCGATGGCCTCTTCGAATATCCGGAGACAATAGAAAACTCCATCACCTTTCCTTCGAATATCCGGAGACAATAGAAAACTCCATCACCTTTTCTAAACCATGCCTATTGGGATTCAAGCTCAACTCTCCGCAGCTACAAACCTGTAATTCTCGCCCACAAATGGATTATGTTGTACACGAAGAAGATTGAGAGATTGGATCGTACTTATTTCAAAATTTAAGTAAAAATAGGAAAATAATTATGATAAGCAACATTCCATCTTTGTTTCTTGTGCGTGTTCACTTTCTCTTTCAGAAATGAACATATAACTTTCCACATTAGATTCATCATTGGATAATCCCATATTTGTGTATTCAAAATGTTCCCTATTATTTGAAAGTGTATATAATTCTTTTGCTTGATTAATTCCACATGGATATGAAATATTTGTTTATTATCCGAGTGAAATACTGTGAAATATTATGCAATTTTTGTTTAATATCTGTTCAGATAAGCCTTTAGCCTAATTTGCATGTGATAATTGTATGTTAAAGATGATACACTAGGGCAACATATAACTATCATATGGATTAGGGCATTCATCTCTGTAGTAGATAAATAGTACGTTGTACTATGTGTAACTTATTATATTTATCATTATCATTAGTATTTCACATGACATGGGCATGTGTAAGATGGGATTTGCATGCCCTTGTATTAAGCCATGTATTTCTCGTGCTTGGGATTCTTATTTTTGTTATTTGTAGATAAGTAGTACGTTATACTATTTGTAACTTCTTATATTCATCATTATCATTAGTATTTCACATGATATGATGGGATTTGCATGCCCTTTGTATTAAGCTATGTATTTTTAGTGCCTGGGATTCTTATTTTTGCTTTCCATGAACTACATTAACTGGCGATTTGAACTTGTGATGTGTTGTAATGCATTTACATGCTTGTGAGCTCTTTTCCTCTTTCTTGAAAGGAAGTGTCAAAGCCATTCTCTAGAACATTCATGTGTATTTTGCATGTCATTTGATTTAAAGCACAAAATTAAATAACACTGTATTCTTAACAAATTGGATGATTCTAGGGAGTTGGAGAAAGGAACATCATTAACGGGAAGGAACGTCATTGATGACTTGAGTCTGAAAGACTGTCACCTATTAAATCTATTCAAAGTCTGAAAGACTGTCCACCTGTTAAATCTATTCAAAGTGTTGTAGAGTGATGATAGTTTACGTATTTTTTTTAATAGTTTACCTTAGCTCTGATAGTTAGTTTATAGTCTCTTGCTTTTTGTCATTAGGTATCTGCCTTGATATGCATGCTTTTTGGCATCTTCTTACTGGTTGTTTTCTCACTACTACATTGTATTGTTTTGTGAGCATTTCTTGAACATTAATATGTTTATCTTATCTTAACTTGATATGTTTTATGTTTTTCGGTTATTTGTTGAACATTAATAAGTTTAATGTGTTGGCTCAAAAATATTTTATACATTAAAAACCACATATTCAATGTCAATAGGTATAATTGTGAGAATATCCATTCTAATACATGTTATCACGCAAATCTCCATGATGCTTTTAGACAGTCAACCATGTCATGGTTGAAAGTCTCTCCATTTAGAATGTTGTTTTCCACAAATCTACATGACACTTTTAGACAATCAACCTGAAAGACTGTCCACCTGTTAAATCTATTCAAACTGTTGTCAATGTGATGATAGTTCATGTATTTTTTTTAATAGTTTACCTTAGCTCTGATAGTTCGTTTATAGCTTCTAGCTTTTTGTCATTAGGTATCTGCCTTGATATGCATGCTTTTTGGCATATTCTTACTGGTTGTTTTCTCACTACTGCATTGTACTGTTTTGTGAGCATTTCTTGAACATTAATATGTTTATCTTATCTTAACTTGATATGTTTTATGTTTTTGTGGTTATTTGTTGAACATTAATAAGTTTTAATGTGTTGGCTCAAAAATATTTTATACAGTAAAAACCACAAATTCAATGTCAATAGGTATAATTATGAGAATCTCCATTCTAATACATGTTATCACACAAATCTGCATGATGCTTTTAGATAGTCAACCATGTCATGGTTGAAAGTCTCTCCATTTAGAATGTTGTTTTCCATAAACCTGTATGACACTTTTAGACAATCAACCCTGTCATGGTTGAAAGTATTTTCATTTAGAATATTGTTTTCCACAAACTTGCATGACACTTTCCGATAGTCAACCTTGTCATGGTTGAAAGTCTCTCCATTTAGAATTTTGTTTTCCAGTCTCATGGGGGTGCCTCAATCAACTAAATGTTCCTACATAAAACTTCAATTTCATTAGCTGGCAATACAAACTAATTAAATATCTAAAGATAATAGCAATAACAAAATTAAATATCATGTAAGAAATTAGTGTACACACCTTAACAAAAGTAAATTCAAAACAAGTGCACTCTAAATTACCATACCACAAACATAATTTAATTAAATCATGGATTAATCAAGAAGTTGATTGCACCATAATGAGTCCTAGGTGACAAGTTGCCATGTGTTCCTTCACATGCAGTGGACGTGGTGGTTGGAAAACTACAACATGGAAGGTGAGGAGTGGTCAGAAAACTAGAACACGGAAAGGTGAGGAGTTTGCTATAAAAAAATGTCTAGAAAAATGAAACGCCCAACACCTCAATTGTTGATCAAACGTGCCTATTACAAGAAATATTTTCCCTCAAATTAGTAAACCTAATTGCTAGAAGTGAGGAAAAGTTGAGAAGACCTAAAACTTTGTATGTGTAATTGGTATTTATCCTTTTTCCTTTGTAGTAGTGCTTTTTGTATTTTTCTAAGTTCACTATGTTGTTTTCATGGTTGAATCTCTCTCCATTTAAAATGTTGTTTTTGAGCCTCATGGGGGTGTCCCTATAAACTAAGTGTTCCTGCATAAAACTTCAGTTTGATTAGCACACAATGGAATTTCATTTCTGATTTGTCGATGATAATAGAAAATAAATTTGGAATGGTTGGGATTAGATATCTAAAGATAATAGCAATAAAAAAATTAAATGTCATGTAAGAAATTAGTGTGTGCACTTTAATAGAAATAAATTCAAAACAAGTACACTCTAAACCACCATCCCACTACATAAAAATTATTCAATGGTTTCCAATATTTCCAAAAAGTTTAGATCAAACATAATTGAATAAAGCATGGTTTACCCAAGAAGTTGGCGTCACCATGAGTCCTAGGTGACAAGTTGCCATGAGTTCCTCCACTTGTGGTGGAAGTAGTGGTCTGAAAACTAGAACATGGAAAGGTGAGGAGTTGTTTGCTACAACCAAAATGTCTGGAAAAATGAAATGTCCAACACTTGAATTGTTGGTCGAATGTTGTTAAAATTGGCAACTAGGGCCAAATTCCATGTGGGTCATATTATTCATGGCTGATAATATTTTTATTAGATTCCTCTCATCGAGAGGTGTAGGATTGATTGAAAGATCATCTGATTCTGATAAGTATTTATGGAGATAAGAATTTATTTTGATTATGGAATAATTATCAAGTCGACCTACAACTCATGTAGGCTCAGAAGCTCAATAGTCACATGTATTCAATCATCAACAGTTGTGTATAAATATAGGAGGTCTTTTCTTCATTTGGACTCACTCAACTCATCACATCTCTCTCTCTCTCTCCTCTGTAGAAAAGAGGCTTTTCTCTCCTATGCAGAAAGAGACTCTTCTCTCACACGTGTGGAAGGAAGGTGCACAATTTAGGGCTGCAACTGCAAAACAAAAGTTTGAGTAGTGTTGACCATTAGTCTGCCTCTCAAAACTACGCTATAGGTGAATCTGGATCTCCTCTGAAGGTCACATTTTTTGGTGAAGGAATCAAGTTGATCCGACGGTCAGTTTGCAAGATATTGTTTGCCCTAGTTTGGCGGAATTAGGATTTGTTGCTGCTGAAGTAAATCATATTTATGTACTATTTCTCTCTACTGATTTATTGAAGATAAAATAAAATTTAATCAAAGGGTTTCCCCACATTGGGGTTTGTCCCTGGTTAGCCGCCACGTCTTGTGTCTCTTGTCTTGGCTTGTTTTTTGTCGATCGTTTAATGTTCTATCTACACTTTACTTTATGTACATGTGATTGCTAATTTGTGGATAATAATAAGAAATATAAGTAAACTGCTATAAGCATAGAACATACCATAAATTAACATGGTATTAGATCTGAGGTGAAGACAAAGCCCGAGCAAGAGCAAAAGCAATCACTGAAGAGAATATTGGAAAGGCTATCTTAAAAGAACTATGGGGTCCTCAACACTCTTCCTTGCTAAAGACAAGCTCTGTGAGAAAGCTGACTATCACGGATGGAAGATGTCCATCGATCTAACCTTAGAATATCAAGGAGTTTTGGACCATGTGAGAGGCAATATTGTTGAGCCTCCATCAAATGCACTCGTTGCTACCAAGAACAAATGGAAAACCGGTGAAGTCAAAGCAAAGAAGATCATCTGAGACTCTATCAAAAAGCACTTGGTGGCCTACATCTCCGACTTGAACACCTCCAAGGAAATCTACGATAGACTCATGAGTTTATTTAAAGTTAATGATGCAAATCAAGTTTTGCTTCTTAGAAATAAGCTGAAGGAAATTAAGAAGGGCAAAGATGAGAGTATGCAAGCATATTTATTAAGAATCATTGAGATCAAGAACGATCTCCTATCTATTGGGGAGACTATTACTGATAGGGAAATGGCACTCACGACTCTTGGAGGATTACCATCCGAATGGTACATGTTTAAGACTACTCTTCTAAACAATAATGTAATTCTTAGTTTCGACGAATTAATGGCTAGATGCACTCAAGAAGAAACAAGGGTAGAAAAGCAAGAAATGGCCATGCTTAAAGGTTCTCCTACTGCCTTCTCTTCTCATGCTAAGAAAAAAACTAATTCCGAGACTAAATAAAAAAGAAACGTTGGATCTAAGGGTGGTAGAAAAGGACGATGTTACATTTTCGATAAAGCAGGTCACTATGCAAGGGAGTGCCTTGATAGAAAGGACTCACACTGGGACGATGATCAAAATCCCTCTCATGGCAATCAAAGGAATGGAAAATTCAATAGCAAAGGTAAAAGGGGTGCTGGAAATCAATAAAGAGGACAACCATTCATGAAGGCTAGAAATTCCAGGTATGAATCCAACATTGTTGAAAATAAGTAGGATAAATATTATCTACCAGTTGCTCTATCTACCTCTGCTCCTTCGGACTCCATGGGAATTTGGCTCATTGGTAGTGGTGCCTCAAGGCACTTCACTGGTTACAAAGAAGTTCTCCCTAATCTGATAGAGAAAGAAACTAACCTGGAAATTGTCCTTGGAGATAATATGAAATATCCCGTGAAAGGTGTAGGCAATGTCTCTCTCAAATTGAATCAAGGTAATACGATCCACTTACAAGATGTATTATAGTACTTGATCTCAAAAAGGACTTGGTGTCCATTTCAGCAATGGAAGACAAAGGCTGCAAGGTGGCCTTTAGTGATGGCAAGGTACATGCATGGAAAAACAATATTAAAGATGCCTTCACTCTTGGGTTTCGAGTTGATTCATTATATCAGGTCAGTGGAAGTCCGCTAGGTATCATGTCTTGTGACACATCTCAAGCCTTGATCGAGAATCAAACCGAAAAGAAGATCAAAATCTTAAGGATTGATAATGGGACTAAATATGAATCTAACGAGTTCCATGACTTTTGTAAAGAGGCTGGCATCAAGAGGGAGACTACTACGGCATATACTCCTAAACAAAATGGTGTGTCAGAAAGGAAGAACCGTACGATTGTGAAAGTTGTTCGTGCCATGCTCCATGATCAAAGACTTTTGAAGTTTCTATGGGCCAAAGATGCAAACATCGCTGTATATGTACAAAACCGATACTCTCATCAAGCATTAGGTTCCAAGAGCCCTGAAGAAATGTTCACCGGTAAGAAACTTGACGTATCCCATTTTAGAATTTTTGGAAGCCCTGTATATTTTCTTGTGCCAAAAGAGAAAAGGAATAAACTGGGTGCATCCGGAAAGAAAGGAATCTTCGTGGGCTATGAAGAAAATACTAAGGGCTATAGAATCTATGTAGTCGGTCAAAGGGAAGTTGCAATTAGTCATGATGTTACCTTTGACGAAGATATGGCCCTCAACAAGGTGGACAATCTTTCGACTTTAAGGAGCTCTCAAGAAGTTGAGACCAAGGAACCAAAAGAAAAGAATGATGAAACAATGCCTGATGTGGAAGAACCCATGGATCCTATTGATCCACCTGAGCCTTCCTCTTCTAGGAAGAGGCCCTCTTGGCTTAGGGGGCTACTTGATGATGCTGAAGGACTCACTACACCCCAAGGAACCTTCCGTGAAAGTAAGAAACCCAACAGGTATCAGGGATACTTGACCATCATGAGCATGATCATACAAAATGAGCCTTCATCATTCTCAGATGCCGTCAAGCATCAAGTATGGAAGGATGCTATGATTGAAGAGTATGAGTCTATTATGAAGGATGATGTCTAGGAAGTAGTTCCCAAATACCAAGACAAGACAGTTGTCACTTCTAAATGGCTTTACAAGATAAACCATATAGCAGATGGAAGAATGGAAAAGTATAAGGCTCGTTTTGTCGCTCGTGGTTTCTCCCAGAAGGAAGGTATAGACTATGACAAGAAATTTGCACCTGTTGCCAGATATACCACCATCCACTCGATCATAACCCTTGCGGCTTCACAAGGATGGAACCTACATCAGATGGATGTCAAGACTGTGTTCTTGCATGGTTCAATCTAAGAAGAGGTCTACGTAGAGCAACTTGAAGGATTTGAGATTTATGATAAAAAATCTCATGTATGTAGGTTGAAGAAGGCCCTCTATGGGCTGAAGCAAGCACCCTGAGCATGGTATGAGAGGATTGATAGCTACTTGATGAAGCCTCGTGGGGGTGTCCCTATCAACTAATTGTTCCTGCATAAAACTTCAATTTGATTAGCACATAATGAAATTTCATTTTTGATTTGTCGATAATAGCAAATAAATTTGGAATGGTTGGGATTAGATATCCAAATATAATAGCAATAAAAAAATTTAATATCATGTAAGAAATTAGTGTGTTCACTTTAACATAAATAAATTCAAAACAAGTGCACTCTAAATCACCATCCCACTACATAAAAAATTATTCAATGGTCTCCAATATTTTCAAAAAGTTTAGATCAAACATAATTGAATAAATCATGGCTTACCCAAGAAGTTGGCTTCACCATGAGTCCTAGGTGACAAGTTGCCATGAGTTCCTTCACTTGTGGTGGAAGTAGTGGTCTGAAAATTGGAACTGGAAAGGTGAGGAGTTGTTTACTACAACCAAAATGTTTGGATGAATGAAATGTCCAACGCTCGAATTGTTGGTCAAATGTGTGCCTATAGAGAAGAAATATCTCCTCTCTCAAACAAGTCGAACCAATTGCTCAAAGTGTGGAAAAGTTGAGAAGGCCAAAAGCTTTGTATGTACAACTAGGGTGTATCCTTTTTCCTCTCTAGTAGTGCCTTTTGGTCTTTTCTTGAGTCGACTAAGTGTTTTCCATACTAATTGATTTTTATTTGACTAATTTTCTCTTTAATTCCTGACTATTAGACAAACGATGTTTCCCATTATTAGATTAGCTTCAGAATTGTCAGAATGGCTTGTGCTTTAATGAGAATAGAGTTGAAAATATTGCATTTTCTATTCACAAAGTGGTTCATTGAATTTGATTTATTTTGTCAAGAAACTGACATGTTGCTTTGTATGTGGGGAAGAAAGAGTCAACTTGAAATCCCCAACATCACATAAATGTCAAATCAAATGAAATGGAAAAGGTTATGCGTTGATGCCATTGGAATATTTGTTTTAAATCCTATCTATGAGTCTAATTATGTTTCCATGCTACCATCATATAAGAAAAGGTAAATGAACATATTTGCATACAAGTATATGTGATATGAGTATCTAATTATGCTATGGGTTGAATGTAATCTGATAAATGAAGTAAAATTGTAATAATATTAATCTACAATCAAAAAATTTGTAATGCAACGTTTCTCAAGCTTATTTGCATTATCTTCAAACCTCAGTTCCATCAAGCACTGAGGTTTTGCATCATCTCTCTTTTCTCCATCAGTATCTCTTGGTGATTCTCCATTTGTTGTATGAAAAGGTGTTGTTACTACATTCTTATACATTTTCAATCTAATGTTTGTATACATAAGAGCATTCAACTCCATTATCCAACATCTTTTTGGTTCACAATTGTTTCCTTTGTCTCATTTTCCCCTTCCATTGCAATGGGGGAACTGGAAGATGAAGACAAAGACATGTTGCTGATGAATCATGATTGGCAAGAGTTGATCCAAAATTCCCCAATCATGTAGAGGGTAGTCTCGAAATTTGGCTTTCTTGACTTCTCAGTAGGAAATTTTGTGTACTTTGAAAAAAGTCCTTTATACATTCTAGCAAGAACACCCTATGCAATTGAGCTTGCATTCTTGTTAAACCATTCCACCACATCATTGAATTTTCACAAATATGTTCTCGCAACAAATGAAATGAGGGGTGAATTATACTAGCATAAAGACCACTCATCATGCTGCAACTCCTCTTGTAGGCTACAGAAATATGTTTACGATAAGATCTCAAATGAAATACCTGAAGGGCCTTATAGTCTTGTTTACATTCATACCTCTGTTCAAAGGAGTGAAAACTGCCCCGGTGTGTCTACTTTGTGGTTGATCTATGAATAACTTCCTCCGACTTTTAAGGAAAGGCTTCAGGTGGTGTATTTCCTACATCCAGGGCTTCAGTCAAGACTATTTTTTGCGACCCTTGGTTGTTTCTTCTTCAGTGCAGGGTTAGTATTAAGGTGAGTTTGCATTTTGATTCAAATAATTCATTAGAACTAGTTGTTACAGATGTGCTCATGCAGTTTTTGATGTGTTATGCACTTTATACTGGAAATTAAAGTATGTAAATCGTCTAGAATTTATCTGGGATTACATTAGGAAGGGACAGATTGAGATTCCTGATTTTGTGTATGACCATGATGATCAACTGGAAGACAGACCTTTGATGGACTATGGTGTTGAAACAGATCCCTTTCAAGTTTATGACATGGCTGCCATTGGATCATTTGATTCTTGATACTCCTTGAGATGGGCCTCCTAGGCACTATGCAAACTTTATCCATCAATTATGGCAATTTGTTGTACAACATTTTATTTTCTTGCTTTTCCTTCTATATGCAAATGTGAGTGATCCCTTTCCAAGTGACTTCCCTTGACAGGAGACTGTGTTCTTGAGAGAAGGCACTTTCTTGTTTTTCTATTGCAGTTTAGTTAGCAAAAATCCTTGTGGTATAAAATTATGCCATTCCGCATTGGGTGTACATATATGTAAATAGTCAAACTTGAAAACATGGCAGCTTGCAGTTACTATGTTTTAGTAGTTCATCTTGCCGAAGGTGTTGATGGAAAAAAGGGTGTGTAGTGTAGAAGCATGGTGCAAATTATTGTCATTGGAAAGAAAATCTACTTTTCTTGTTAAAACTTGGCTTTCAAAAGTTTCAAAAGCATGCCTAGACACATTGTCTGCAGGGTTTTTGCCTCAAAGCTAGCCAATTTCCACTACTTGACTGAAGAACTACTCTTATAGTCAAATTTGTATTTTCACTGTTGAATTAACTTTTGATGTACCTTCTATGCACAGAATAATATATCCTGTCATGAAGAAAAACTTCATAACTCTTCCTATTTGCTAAAATTTCAAAAATGTGCAGTGTTTATAGTATGTCTGGTCTTCTTCTGCATCTTGGATATCACTGCAGAAGCTCTTACATGGTTTGTTTGTGTTTGTGTGATCAAAATTTAAGAAAAAACCATGATTAACCAACTGTTCTGGACAGACATATTTGTAATGGCTTGAAAACAAATTACTTGTTTTGCAGCGCTTTCCCTTCTCTGAATAAATCTTCTTGAATGATAATGATAAGTTTACTTAGACAATGTTTAGTTATCTGAATAAAAATCCTTTTTGAATGACAGATAGGTTACTTGGACTATGTGGATTTTGGTCCCATCAAATCATGAAGTTTGTTCTTATGTTCATGGATCTTTTCTCAACGATCATCAACTTTACAACATCGGATCAGTAAATTTTTCCCAATTCAGATTCTAGAGCATGAATAATTGGGCTTGAGAGGAAAACACACCTCTGAGCTCACCAAATTTAGCTGAAACGATATTGCCAATTTGTTCTTACTGTATCACACTTGGGATATATGATTATGCCTGTATTGTTGATCTTCTTGTCCGTGCAGGGAAATTGGATGATGCACATGCCGTTATTAAAAAGATTCCCTTCAAAATTGATTTTCGGGTGTGGGGAGCCTTGCTCAGTGCCTATAGGATTCAAAGATGGTAGTAGGGAGGATTGTACAGTAAAATTTATATGTTCCATCACCAGAATATGGCTAAGCTTAAATGGTGGGGTGTGGGGAGCCTTGCTCAGTGACTGCAGGATTCAGAGATGGTCACAGGGAGGATTGTACAGTAAAATTTATATGTCCCATCACCAGAATAAGGCTGAGCTTAAATGGTGCAATTTGCAAATGAAAAGAATTAAAGAGGCAATAGCAGCTGCATGAGTTGTAAAGAAATTTTATCAAAGACTATGGTCCAATACACTGTGAACAATGATCAGGTGTAGCATTTTGGAGTCACTCCAAAATAAGGCAAATCATCAAAATTCTAATAGATGTTAATATTATTGGATGTTTTAGTAAAGTCTCAATGATGTGTAATTCAATCAAACATAACATAGTCATTTCTCAATCAGAAATGTCTTTATTCCTAAAATAACCTACAATCTACAATTCATGAAAACTTCCCTTGCCTCATTATTCAAAGCTATAAAACCCAATTCCACATACAGAGTTGAGAAGGAAAAATAACCTAATCATGCATCAATCTCATCTCCATACAAGCTTTTCAAGGAAGTAGAAGTACAATGTCTAAATTCACCTCTTGATTTGGTGTCATAAGTTAACTAGGGGAAACTCCCCTCATTGGCTATTATATTAAACTTGTCAATTACATATCTTTCGTACTCTTACATGATGTGGCCTCGACATTGAATTCAAGCTTCAAGCTTCCTACAAATCTTTTCTCCGCATTGTAAATCCATTTTGATAATTCCCTGGATCCCATATACCATAATGAACTAGTCCCATGTCCCACTTGTGACTTGTATGACATTCAAAATAATCTTTTAGCCTACTATTAAAAGGTCTCTTGCCAAAGTTCAAAATCAGATGAGGACTGAAGGTTGGAAAAATTCATAGCCGTGTCAATTTTGTTCATTATGCTTTGGGGTTTGCTTTGGTAAACTTGAAATGTGGCTTACAGGTCACAATCAGAGGAGGACTGAAGGTTGGAAAAATTCATAGCTGCATCAATTTTGTTCATTATGCTTTGGGGTTTGCATTAAAATCTCCATAGTATTCATGGGATGCATAGCTATAACAATCATCAGATCATAATGTTTGCAAGAGATCAGGAGACCCATATCTACTTTTCTTGTTAAAACTTGGCTTTCAAAAGTTTCAAAAGCATGCCTAGCACACATTGTTTGCAAGGTTTTTTCCTCAAAGCTAGCCAATTTCCACTACTTGACTGAAGAACTAGTCTTATAGTCAAATTTGTATTTTCACTGTTGAATTAACTTTTGATGTACCTTCTATGTATAGAATAATATATCCTGTCATGAAGAAAACTTCATAACTCTTCCTGTTTGCTAAAATTTCAAAAATGTGCAGTGTTTATAATATGTCTGGTCTTCTTCTGCATCTTGGATATCACTACAGAAGCTCTTACATGGTTTGTTTGTGTTTGTGTGATCAAAATTAAAAAAAAAAAAAAAAAACATGATTAACCAACTGTTTTGGACAGACATATTTGTAATGGCTTGAAAACAAATTACTTGTTTTGCAGCGCTTTCCCTTCTCTGAATAAATCTTCTTGAATGGTAATGATAAGTTTACTTGGACAATGTTTAGTTATCTGAATAAAAATCCTTTTTGAATGACAGATAGGTTACTTGGACTATGTGGATTTTGGTCCCATCAAATCATGAAGTTTGTTCTTATGTTCATGGATCTTTTCTCAACGATCATCAACTTTACAACATCAGATCAGTAAATTTTTCCCAATTCAGATTCTAGAGCATGAATAATTGGGCTTGAGAGGCAAACACACCTCTGAGCTCACCAAATTTAACTGAAACGATATTGCCAATTTGTTCTTACTGTATCACACTTGGGCTATATCATTATGTCTGTATGGTTGATCTTCTTGTCCGTGCAGGGCAATTGGATGATGCACATGCCATTATTAAAAAGATTCCCTTCAAAATTGATTTTCGGGTGTGGGGAGCCTTGCTCAGTTCCTGTAGGATTCAAAGATGGTAGCATGGAGGATTGTACAGTAAAATCTATATGTTCCATCACCAGAATATGGCTAAGCTTAAATGGTGGGGTGTGGGGAGCCTTTCTCAGTGCCTGCAGGATTCAGAGATGGTCACAGGGAGGATTGTACAGTAAAATTTATATGTCCCATCACCAGAATATGGCTGAGCTTAAATGGTGCAATTTGCAAATGAAAAAAATTAAAGAGGCAGTAGCAGCTACATGAGTTGTAAAGCAATTTTATCAAAGACTATGGTCCAATACACTGTGAACAATGATTAGGTGTAGCATTTTGGAGTCACTCCAAAATAAGGCAAATCATCAGAATTCTAATAAATGTTAATATTATCGGATGTTTTAGTAAAGTCTCAATGATGTGTAATTCAATTGAACATAACACAGTCATTTCTCAATCAAAAAATGTCTTTATTCCTAAAATAACCTACAACCTACAATTCATGAAAACTTCCCTTGCCCTATTATTCAAAACTAGAAAACCCAATTCCACATACAGAGTTGAGAAGGAAAAATAACCTAATCATGCATCAATCTCATCTCCATACAAGATTTTCAAGGAAGTAGAAGTACAATGTCTAAATTCACCTCTTGATTTGGTGTCATAAGTTAACTAGGGGAACCTCCCCTCATTGGCTATTATATTAAACTTGTCAATTACATATCTTTCGTACTCTTACATGATGTGGCCTCGACATTGAATTCAAGCTTCAAGCTTCCTACAAATCTTTTCTCCGCATTGTAAATCCATTTTGAATAATTCTCTGGATCCCATATACCATAATGAACTAGTCCCCTGTCCCACTTGTGACTTGTAAGACATTCAAAATAATATTTTAGCCTACTATTAAAAGGTCTCTTACACAAGTTCAAAATCAGATGAAGACTGAAGGTTGGAAAAATTCATAGCCGTGTCAATTTTGTTCATTATGCTTTGGGGTTTGCTTTGGTAAACTTGAAATGTGGCTTAGAGGTCACAATCAGAGGAGGACTGAAGGTTGGAAAAATTCATAGCTGCATCAATTTTGTTCATTATGCTTTGGGGTTTGCATTAAAATCTCCATAGTATTCATGGGATGCATAGCTATAACAATCATCAGATCAGAATGTTTGCAAGAGATCAGGAGACCCATATCTACTTTGCTTGTTAAAACTTGGCTTTCAAAAGTTTCAAAAGCATGCCTAGCACATTGTTTGCAGGGTTTTTTCCTCAAAGCTAGCCAATTTCCACTACTTGACTGAAGAACTACTCTTATAGTCAAATTTGTATTTTCACTGTTGAATTAACTTTTGATGTACCTTCTATGTATAGAATAATATATCCTGTCATGAAGAAAAACTTCATAACTCTTCCTGTTTGCTAAAATTTCAAAAATGTGCAGTGTTTATAATATGTCTGGTCTTCTTCTGCATCTTGGATATCACTGCAGAAGCTCTTACATGGTTTGTTTGTGTTTGTGTGATCAAAATTAAAAAAAAAAAACATGATTAACCAACTGTTCTGGACAGACATATTTGTAATGGCTTGAAAACAAATTACTTGTTTTGCAGCGCTTTCCCTTCTCTGAATAAATCTTCTTGAATGATAATGATAAGTTTACTTGGACAATGTTTAGTTATCTGAATAAAAATCCTTTTTGAATGACAGATAGGTTACTTGGACTATGTGGATTTTGGTCCCATCAAATCATGAAGTTTGTTCTTATGTTCATGGATCTTTTCTCAACGATCATCAACTTTACAACATTGGATCAGTAAATTTTGCCCAATTCAGATTCTAAAGCATGAATAATTGGGCTTGAGAGGCAAACACACCTCTGAGCTCACCAAATTTAGCTGAAACGATATTGCCAATTTGTTCTTACTGTATCACACTTGGGCTATATCATTATGCCTGTATGGTTGATCTTCTTGTCCATGCAGGGCAATTGGATGATGCACATGGCATTATTAAAAAGATTCCCTTCAAAATTGATTTTCGGGTGTGGGGAGCCTTGCTCAGTTCCTGTAGGATTCAAAGATGGTAGCAGGGAGGATTGTACAGTAAAATCTATATGTTCCATCACCAGAATATGGCTAAGCTTAAATGGTGGGGTGTGGGGAGCCTTGCTCAGTGCCTGCAGGATTCAAAGATGGTCGTAGGGAGGATTGTACAGTAAAATTTATATGTTCCATCACTAGAATATGGCTGAGCTTAAATGGTGCAATTTGCAAATGAAAAGAATTAAAGAGGCAGTAGCAGCTACATGAGTTGTAAAGCAATTTTATCAAAGACTATGGTCCAATACACTGTGAACAATGATTAGGTGTAGCATTTTGGAGTCACTCCAAAATAAGGCAAATCATCAAAATTCTAATAAATGTTAATATTATTGGATGTTTTAGTAAAGTCTCAATGATGTGTAATTCAATCAAACATAACACGGTCATTTCTCAATCAAAAAATGTCTTTATTCCTAAAATAACCTACAATCTACAATTCATGAAAACTTCCCTTGCCTTATTATTCAAAGCTAGAAAACCCAATTCCACATAGAGTTGAGAAGGAAAACTAACCTATCATGCATCAATCTCATCTCCATACAAGCTTTTCAAGGAAGTAGAAGTACAATGTCTAAATTCACCTCTTGATTTGGTGTCATAAGTTAACTAGGGGAACCTCCCCTCATCGGCTATTATATTAAGCTTGTCAATTACATATCTTTCGTACTCTTACATGATGTGGCCTTAGCATTGAATTCAAGCTTCAAGCTTCCTGCAAATCTTTTCTCCACATTGTAAATCCATTTTGATAATTCTTTGGATCCCATATACCATAATGAACTAGTCCCCTGTCCCACTTGTGACTTGTAAGACATTCAAAATAATCTTTTAGCCTACTATTAAAAGGTCTCTTGCCGAAGTTCAAAATCAGATGAGGACTGAAGGCTGGAAAAATTCATAGCTGCGTCAATTTTGTTCATTATGCTTTGGGGTTTGCTTTGGTAAACTTGAAATGTGGCTTAGAGGTCACAATCAGAGGAGGACTGAAGGTTGGAAAAATTCATAGCTGCATCAATTTTGTTCATTATGCTTTGGGGTTTGCATTAAAATCTCCATAGTATTCATGGGATGCATAGCTATAACAATCATCAGATCAGAATGTTTGCAAGAGATCAGGAGACCCATGTCTACAATTATATTCCAAGAAGAGGAAGTAGTAGTAGATTCTAAATAAATTAGCAATGCAACAACATAAATGTTTGCAACAAATTTAGAGAGATCCACCTTCTTGAATAATACACACACTACATGGATAATGGATTTCTACACTTTATACCTTACAGCGTTTTTCCTTTGCAACATCTGATGCAAATGCTAGTTCATTTATTATGCAAATCTCACCTCGCTTAATTTTCACGCTAATTGATTTTGGTTTTTTTCCTTTTTTCAATTCATTAATTTTTTTTCCATTTTGAAAAATCTCAGAGTTTGTAATATCCCACCTATAAAATTGTACGACCTTATCTCTCAATATTAACACTTAAAATTCTATTATTGAAAAATAGACTAAAAACATCTTAGCCCATAAAATAATCATCTTCAAACGTCATAAATCATAGGTGTTGAGTCAAGTCTCCACCACTCAACGTGGAAATTGACTAATATACTACATCCACCGACTTGCTGAATATGAAATAAATTATATTCTAAAAAAGACGCAACAAACAAAATGATATCTGATTGTGGAAAGATTTTATTATGTAATGATTGGAGATTGTTGGGCCAGCTGTGTGAACAGAGAGCAGGGCAGCGTCTTCATCAAACTTATGATTTGGAAACTCTGAGGAGAAACAACGTCTCCACCTAAAAATTTAGGTAGGTAGAATATGAAGACGTGGATTGCACAAGCTACTCTTGACAGTGGAAGTTCAACCACAGTTGGCTTATAATGAACAACAGTTATTAATTGGAATAATTAATTCTTGAATTTGAGTTGATTGCAGATTTTGAAAATATGTAACAACCAAAATTTAATAACTAATTAGAGTATTTTCTGATTAAAAGGCATAACCCTAACCCTGTAGATCATGATAAGTACAAAGGACAAACACATTTATGATAATTTCATTAATCAGTATAAGGGTTTGGGAGAGAAGTCAACAATCAATCACCTACAGCATTCTCGAGTTGACAAACATAGACCTATGGATCGTGATAAGTCAAAAAGAGAGACAAATTCAGTATAATTTCATCTGGAAATGATAAGGATTATGAGCATCGTTGAACAAACAATTACTTACTTTCTCAGTAACAGTGAATGCAGTGATAACTTTGACTAATGAATAGACTGCAGTGGAGTGTCCAACTCTACTAATAATTATTGAGGAAGTAGAAGTGATCCCACGTGGAATTTCATCAAAGTAGGAGGCATCCAACGTGGAAGATGAAACGTCAATATGTTTGAGACTAAGTAAGCGTCAACGAAGCATGATTGACATGTCATGATTAATGACATGTAACGAAGACGAAATCCAAGTTTGGCCATTGCTTAAGAAGGTGCTTGCCATGTCCCTTGTTTATTGATGTTTTTCTTAGAGGATAAATCATGAATTTCTTTGTATAGTGAATTTATAATAAAATATTTCAAAATAGAAATCATATGTATTATTTTCACTTTATTATGAAAATTTTTAATTTTCAAATAGGTTTTGTTACAATGTTATCGGCTAGTACAATGGTTTATAAATATCACATGCTAAAATATCTATCAATCATTTCATATGATACTTGTTTATATGACATTTTTTTTAATTAATCAATTTAATTAGAAGGGAAAAGGGATATAACTACTTTGAAGATAACTTTCAACCTTTGATTTGTCAATACTACTAAAAATACATTTTCAATTGAAGTTAAATCTCTGCCATCCAACTTATCCAACTAATAAGTATTGATAATTGAGTGGAAATATGCTCTCCAATCTAGTATGGTAAAGATGCAATGTAATGTTTAACATTTTGAATCCGTCAAAACAAAATAAAAATTGAATTAAAAATAAAAAGTAAAAAAACATAAAACATAAAATTCTCCAACCCTATTTAACAACATTTTGAATCAGTAAGAATGAAAGAAAAGTAAAAATGAAATAAAATAAAAACATAAATTTAATAATTATATTTATAATTGCCCACCCTTTTTAGAATAGTGGTGTCAAGATGTTCTGTTAGGGCACTTCATGGTGTAAAGGTCATTGTTTTGAAACTTCATGGGCAAAAGCTCAACCATGCTAAGGGTTGGTGTGGCCTAGGAGAGTGCAATAGCCAAATAATTTTAATGACTTAGATTTCCAGAGGTTGAAGTTACTAGAGTCAAAGGTTAGGGATGTCAATCATCTCAAGAGTCAGATTATCTAACTAACACACACACATTGGCAAAACCATGAGTAAATTATACCATGGACAAAACTGCCAACAATAAATTGGCTATTTTACCTGAAATTATTTTTGTTAAGTTAAAATTATGGAAGCCTTATTACAAAATAATCATGCTTATTAACCTGATTAAATAGAAATTAATATTGAAATATATCAAATTAATGTGAAAAAATAGTTATTGCAACAAGAGGTGCATTTTAAAGCCAATATAAAGGAGAGGTATAATGTATTTTGTGCTCAACCTCTAGCTAACATATCTACATTTTAAAATAAAAATAAAATATTCTCTAAATAAATAAATAAACAATGTCCAATATAAATAAAAACAAAAATGGATATACATATTTGAAATAATTGAAAGTTTAAAAACAAAAAAACTTTTTAATAAAAG
>APFE030772800.1:102987-147364 GCA_000404065.3 Pinus taeda | reverse complement strand
ACCAAAAATAAATATACATATTTATTTAATTTAACTAAAAAAATTATAAATTCTAACCTATCTTTCAAAAAAATGGTTTGCCTTACCTACGCTACAACTTCTTAATTAAAGAGGCAAAATAACGTTCATTATCAATTACGTTTCATTTAAATTATATTATTGTTTTCACTCAGCACAAAAGGTATTTCAGTGATGTTCATATGTGCATCTCATTGCTTATTTTGTATTATTGAGTTTCTATATATACACTCCTTATATAACTTTGAGTTTATATTTAAAAGGGGTCCTTCTCCATATGTTATATATAATATGTTGCTGCATATAGGGTCTTGCACTCTACGTGAACTATGGAGATCATAGCAATGTTTAACAAAGGTTTGAAATGCTCACCAGTGGCATTATTGTCGTGGTGCATAATGACATATTAATGTTTTAATTCTGAATATGTGCTTCTCCTGCCATTTTATAGTCAAATGGTTATGGTATTAATTTTTTGATTATTGCAAGTCTTTTGACACAATATTTTCAAATTTTCCATATTCATATCACTGTATAGTATTATCGTCTTTCGGGATTAACTCCACCTTGGAGTTAGTAATAGGTTTTGGATCAATGGTTTAGATGTTTAGTTTGTGGAATCTACAGAGATGGGGCAACACAATTATGGGAGTAACTAGTTCCCTCGCTCATCGTCGTTTCATCTTAGTTGGGTCTTTTGCTTTGCAGGAGAAAGCTTTGCAACAAGAAAACCCATTACTTTAAGTTTACTTTGGTTTAGGAGGTTGGTCACTACAAGGTGATTTTTGAAACCAAAATTCTTCTCCACGACCCATTTTCAAGTTTAGAATTTTTTTGTGTAATCATCCTTTTTAATTTTTCTTATTGAAAAAACTAAATGGTTCATTGCAGGTCAACTCCAATTGTTTCATGGTGTGGGTTGTGTTGAGCCTTAAAACTACCTCTCTTCTACATATTTTCTTGGATCTTTTTCCCATGCTAGTGCCTCATAAGCTATCAAAGATCATTACATATTGATTCTAAGAGTACATTTAAGTGGTTTTCTAACTATATTTTTGTGTTTGCTATTTGACTTAAATTTTGCTCATCAGCTACGGAATGCAGCCACTTTCCGTAGCTGACTCGTAATTCCGCAGCTATTTTTATTGATCTATAGGTTACAGGTGTCGGCAAGTAAAACAAGGCACTTGGGTAGTTTAGGAATGATCTGGACATGGACCAGGTCCTATCTGTTCAGTGAAATTCGTAAAGGAAAGCCTTGGTCAAAGGACAGTCAAACAAGAAGTCCTACAACAAACAGGTCTCTGTTTTCAGCACGTGAAAGGTCCAAGACAGTTCCTAGATCTGTGGATCCCTCTTGATAGCGGTAGACTGTCTCCATGATGCAAATCCAACATCCACCTTTTGTAGATTGAATGATCATGGCAACCAAGATGCTAAGCTCACAGGTTCTATCTTTTTATGTGTCCTCTGCTGAAGGTTTCTCTCAAAAAAACAGTTATGTAATTTCATCTATAAATAATGGGTTTGCAAACACATGTAGTTAGTCTTGATATAGTCTTGCTGTTAGTTTTTATACTATTGTTGTAGCATTAGTCCTATTGTTGTAACAAGAGGATACTTCCCCTGTTTTGCAATATAAAGACTCGTTTCTTATGACTATTTGAGCGTAATTTTGGATTGACAGCATATTAACCAAGGCCGTGCAGAGGACTCCTGCTGGCTGAGGCTTCTTCTTCTTCTTCTTCTTTTTTCTTTCTTTCTTTCTTCTTTTTTTTTTTTTTTTTTTTTTTTTTTTTTTTTTTTTTTTTTTTTTTTTTCTGTAAAGTTTTCATGTATCGTTTTCTTATTTCCATTGTAAATATCTCATAGCTTGTTCACCTGTATATGTTTCATAATTCATTTATGGTGTTAACTTTTCATTCCTATACATGATTTTCTAACATTGCATGCTTTTACTAACACTGATCAGTGTGTTTCAGGATAGGATATGCTCAAGCGTTTTCATATAATTTTTGCATCAAATAGTGACATGAGATTGGCCTCTCTGCTGACTTTGTTTTTTTAGCTTTTCAATTTCAGTTATGCTTTGATTTCAGTCTTATTTATTTGTTGTTGTTAGCTAGTTTAGATATCAAATTCTTCATGTTATTTGACGTTATCTCTAGAGCCATGGCTTAACCCCGAAAAGCTACTTAGCGAGCTATCGGATTATAAGTGAAGTGATTTGGTTTTACTTTCGTTTATGCAATTAGATATCAAGTTCTTCATGTTATTTGATGTTATCTCCAGAGCCATGGCTTAACCCCGAAAAGCTACTTGGCAAGCTATCGGATTATAAGTGAAGTGATTTGGTTTTACTTTCGTTTATGCAATTAGATATCAAGTTCTTCAATGTTATTTGACATTATCTCCAGAGCCATGGCTTAACCCCGAAAAGCTACTTGGCGAGCTATCGGATTATAAGTAAAGTGACTTGATTTTACTTTCATTTGCAAGTAGGTAATTTAGATATCAATTCGTCATGGTATTTGACGTTATCTCCGAAGCCATGGCTTAACCCCGAAAAGCTACTTGGCGAGCTATCGGATTATAAGTGAAGTAAATTGATCTTACTTTCATTAGTCTGCAATTTTTGGTTTGTCTGAGTGCAATAGTTTAGATTTTATTTCTGTATTTAGATAGGCAGTAGAGATAGAGATTTCATGATCAGTATTTTATCATTTGTTTGATTTAAATAGATGCATATTTACATTCATGTCCAAGTACTAATTTTATCACTAGCATGTTTTGAGATCTTTCGAAGTGCTAAGTTTTGAAAGTTATCATGAGGGACATAAAACCTTGCCTCAAATCTATCTCTATACTTACCTCCTAAAGTATTCTTAAAACTTAGGAATAGGATTTCCATTTGCATTAGGAGACAAACAAAGACGAAACCCCAAAAGAAAATAAAATTGGAAATAATAAGAAGTAAAAAAGAGGTTGTCTTGCACATACAGTGCGCCACACTTCATCAGTTTACGACTCCTGGATTGATAATTAATGTAGCAATTTAGGACATACTAAATTGACTAAACGTTTTTGGCGCCATTGCCGGGGAAGTGTAACTAGGTAGCTGATCTCTTACATAAAAAAAAAAAAAAAAAAAAAAAAAAAAAAAAAAAAAAAAAATGGAAAGGGGAAAAATTGATAACTTCTTGAAGTATGCTTCATCTTGCACCTTAGTGTGATCGGAGGATCAGAAGAGAGTTATTTGGTTCAATAATTTCTTGAGTATGCTTCTTCTTACATAGTGTGAATATGGAAGTTCAAAAAGAGATTATTAGCCTGACTATATATATTATATATATATTATATTATATTATATATATATGACATGCATAGAGCAAGAGATTCTAGGGGAAGGTTTATAGCTAGGGCCAAAAATTTGATTTTCACAACTTAAGCTACTTCAAGGCATAGACAAGATACACCTCCATCCCAGACTCATACTCCCAGCCTTAGGATTCCTGGAATTCAAGGGGCAGCAGTTGAATTAGAAGATTCTCCCACACTATCTACTAAATCTGATCTAGGATAAGAACCTTTCTTCACTTCTATAGGGGAACATATTGTAATCAAAGAAGTAGAATCACCTGAAGAAGAAGGAAAGGGAGAAACTCTCTCTCGTCAGCCATTAATAGAAGAACCAGAAGACCATGAGGAAACTATCATGACAAAAGAAGTAGTAGATGGATTTGGAGGAGGGGGCAGAGGTAGAGGAAAAAGAAATAATGGAGGTAACAATAGAAGAGGTAGAGGTAATATTGGGGGAAATAGGAAAGGAGATAACTCATTTGGATTCCCTATAGTCAATGAGGAAACCCACACAACAATGAAAAACATTTTACCATCTGTCCTCCCAAACTTTTATGGGTTGTGAAGTAAGGATCCTGAAACATTTCTATTTGAGTTTGAAGTCTCGTGCCAAACTTATAACTATATGGAAGACTCTCAAAAACTCAAACTATTTCCTTCAACATTGAAAGGAGTTGCTTTGAAATGGTTCATGGGATTAGTCACTCAATCTATTAGGACTTGGAATGATATGAAACAAACATTTTTGGATAGATATCTGGATTATTGTATGCCCACCAATCATAAGGATGAGGTATTCAAAATGATGCAAAAAGAAGATGAGAACTTGGAGGATTTATTGGAAAGATTTCAATACAACTTAAAGAGAGTGAAAATGAGTAATTTAGATGAGGAAACCTTGAAAGTCATTCTATTGAAAGCCATTAGAGATGAATGGATAGATATTTTAAACATGATGGGGAAGAGAGACATTTCTCAACTTCCACTACATGACATAGCAGAACTATGTGTCCATCTCTCAAGGAGAAAATCTAAAACTAGAAAAGGGCCTTGAAATCCTTCTCTTTAGAGCAAACAAATCTGCAATTGGATCAGTAAGTAGGGCAAAGATTGGCAATATGCTTGATGAGTTCAAAACTGATATTCGAGGGAGTCTTAGTGAACAACTAAACACCCTTAAAATTCAAAACAAACAGAAAGTAGAAGCTAATGTCTTAGCCATCTTTTGCCCAAAATGTAGGAAGAAACATGCTCTAAGGGAATGCCCCTTGGATGCAAAAGTTGTAGAAACATGTATGATTTGCTCAGAAAGTCCTGAGACCAAGGATTGTCCTTCAATTCCTGGACTCAAAGCTATCTTTCAGGAAGATCCAAATTCAGTAGAATCCCTTTGTTTTTTTTCAAGAAGACCTTGGCAAGGGCAACAAAATCAAGGATTTAACAATCTTATGAATTTTCAGCTCCCACCAAATTGGAATTCTTGGCAACAACCTTGGCCCCAACCTTAAAATATGTATCAATTATGGGTACAAGGGGTACAAAACACTTATGGGAGATTTGCTCGATTTTATCAATATCCTCCATATTTTCAAAATCAACAACAAAATCCAAAACTTCCAAATCAAAACCCACAACTTTCATTGCCATTTCCACAACAACCACCTTCTCAACAAAATCCAAATTCTCAGCTCTTGCTTCCATTTCAACAAAATCCAAATCAACTACCAGCCGAGCCATTACCAAATCCCAACAAAAATCCTTATAATGCTTACATGGTAGAAGGACAACAATTTCCTACCTATATGATTGTTTCTCTTAATGATGTTCAACTCAGATCTGGTAGAGTTTTAGAAAAACCTTCTATAGATGTTCAAGAGCAAGATGCCTCCAAGGAGGATTCTCTTAAAGTTAATAAAGGTTTTGAGGAAGCATCTCTTCAAAACCTAATCATTCAAAAAGAAAAAGAAAAAGAGTCAACCCCCACAACTCCTATAGTTGAGCAACTTGCATCTTCATCCACACCTCCCTTCCCTGAAAGATTACAGATTGACAAAGGGGTGGAAAAACAAATCTTGTTTCCTGACTATGATTTCCTAGATGAATTAAATAATGTATGTATCAAGATTCCCTTGCTACAAGCCATTAGAGAGATTCCTATTCTAGCAAAAACAATAAAGGAGTTGAGTTTCAAAAGACCAAGTAAGAAACCAAGAGATACAAAAAGAATCCACCTGGTAGGAAAAATTGCAGATATCATGATGGGAAAGATTACCATGCAGAAATATGTGGATCCAGGTAGTCCAATTGTGAAGACACACATAAATTGGATAGAAATTCCAAATACTTTGATTGACTTAGGGGTTTCTATAAACATTATGAGTAGACAGATTATGGAATAGCTTAAACTTCCGAATCTTCTTTTTACACCCACCTTACTGCAACTTGCAGATAGATCAATAATGAAACCAAATGGTGTATTAGAAGATATTTCAGTCTCCTTAGATTCTTGGGAATATCCAGTATATTTCATGATTTTGACTCCCAAGAGTAATCTAGGAGAGCACCCACTCATCTTAGGAAGACCTTGGCTAGCCAGAGCTGATGCTTTTATTAGTTGTAGATTTGGGGATATGTACATTTCTAATGGTAGTTCAACAAAAAAAAATCAATTTGTATCCTCCAGCAAAAGCAATTACAGAAGTAGGAGACAATGAATGGGTCAATGATGAAGATATTATAAAACCTATCTTTACTATCTCTGAAGTTAGTGAAGATAGTCAAATTTTGAACACATTAGAAAATTTTGAAACATCTTCAAAATATGACCGCACACAATTTTAGTTAGATCCTGATATTGAATATTTGTCATCAAGGCAAATGTCTCTTTACTTTATGGAAGAGTTTGGTAGTTCTACCGTTGAAATTTTTCTAGGTAAAACATTGAATATCAACAAAAATTTCGAAAAGTCACAACAGGAAGAGCTAACCAAAATCTTGCAAAAACACTCTGCTACATTTGCATTAGAGTATACTGATATGAAAGGTATTGACCCTAAAACTTGCATCCATCATATCTATTTCGAGGAAAATAGTAGACCAATCAGACAACCTCACAGAAGGATGAATCCAAATCTTAGGGAAATTGTGAAAGAAGAGCTCCAAAAACTACTCAATGTAAATTTCATTTACCCAATTTCAAATAGCCGATGGGTTTCTCCCTTGGTTATAGTACCCAAAAAGAATGGTAAATGGAGGGTATGCATTGATTACAGGGAATTGAATAAAGCAACTTTGAAGGATCACTTTCCTTTGCCCTTTATTGATCAAATATTAGATACATTAGCAGGCAAAAAGTACTTTTCATTTCTATATGGTTTTAGTGGTTATAATCAAATTCAGGTAGCACCTGAGGATTAGGATAAGACCACATTTACCTGTCCATGGGGAACTTTGTCTTATTTAGTGCTTCCTTTTGAATTATGTAATGCACTCGCAACATTCCAAAGAGCAGTACTAGGAATTGTTTCTGATCTAATCCATGATTGTGTAGAGGTCTATATGGATGATTTTACAGTTTATGGTAATTCATTTGAAGAGGCATTAGAAAATTTGGAAAAAGCCTTTATAAGATATAAACAAACAAACCTTTCATTAAGCCATGAAAATGCTTTATGATGTTTACTGAAGGTATTGTTTTAGAACATCATATTTCAGGGGATGGGATTAAAGTTGATAGATCAAAAGTTGAAGTCATATCCAAGTTACCTATTCCAAATTGTCAAAAAGATGTTAGAAGTTTTCTGGGATTTACTAGATATTATAGAAGATTTATAGAAAACTTCACCAAAATAGAATCTCCACTCTTCAAACTACTTACAAAAGACTGTGAATTCAGATGGGGTCCTGATTGCCAATCAACATTTGAAGCTTTGAAAACAAGAATATCTAAAGTGCCTATCTTTAGAGGACCAAATTGGAAACTTCCTTTCCATATTTCTACAGATGCTTCAGATACAGCTCTAGGGGCTATTTTGGGACAAAAATATTTAGTTCCTTATGCCATTTACTATACCAGTAAAAATTTAACTCCCACTGAGTTGAATTATACTATGACTAAAAAAGAGTTCTAGCAATTTCTAGATTATTTATAGCAATTTTAATATAAATATTAACTCAAACATAGTTAACTTTTCACTTATATAACATATAATAAATATTAAAATAATATTTTGGCATAATGATATTATATAATTAAAATTGAATAGTCAAATCTAGCCATTCTTGGTCAATCTTAGCCGATTATCTAGTCTGACCTAATATAGCCGTTTTTTCGATATAGTTGTTTTTTAGTCAAACCTAGCAGTTGGATGATCTACTCTCCCTATTTATTATGCAGCCATGATTTGGTTCTTCAAGTTGTCCTGATGATGAACCACACTAGTTGGTTCGAAACACATCGACAAATGTTCTATCATGTGATTTACGCGGAAATTTCTTTCTCATAAACTTGATATGGATCACAGAAGCCTCAGTTCAACAAGAATAACTTTGTTCATGCTCCTTCAATTTCCGGAATTCATAGGCTACCACTCAACCCTCTTGCATCAACACACCTCCTACCCCTTCCTAACACACATCTGTACAAACAACACATTCCTTTTCTGGGTCTACAATCCTTAGAAGAGGGGTTGTAGTCAACAAATGCTTTAGATTATTAAAACTATTTTGGCATTATGATGTCCAATTAAAAGTTCTCCCCTTCTTTTGTAAAGAGGTTATGGGGTAAGCTACTCTTGAAAACCCCTCTATAAAGTGGCAATAATAACCTGTTAACCCCATAAAGGATATGATATTTGTAACATTTTTAGGAATAGGTCATTCCATAATTGTTTTATTATTTTCTAGATCTACATCCATTCCTTATTGAGTGATTACATTCCCCAATTATTGTATTTTATCTTTATAAAATTCACATTTACTATTCTTGACATATAGTTGATGTTCCCATAAGGTATGCAAAACTTTTTGCAAATGTCTTTTATGCTCTTCCATATTTTTTGAGTAAATTAAGATGTCATCAATAAAGATTAACACAAACTTGTCTAGATATGGGTGAAATATGTTATTCATAAGGCACATAAACGTGGTCAGGGTGTTAGTAAGCCCAAAAGGTAGGACTAGAAACTCATAGTGACCATAATGAGTCCTAAATGTAGTTTTTCATATGTATTCCTCTTTGATATGTATTTGATGGTACCTTGAGCGTAAATAAATCTTGGAAAAATAGTAGCATCCTTAACCTAATCGAATAAATTGTCCATTCTAGGTAGTGGGTACTTTCTTTTGATAGTTAACTTATTTAGTTGTTGAGAGTTAATGCAAAGCCTCAAGGTACCATCTTTCATTTTAAAAAATGGTATAGGGGCTCCCCATGGAGATACACTTAGATGAATGTATATTTTACTAAGCAGCTCATGTAATTGAATTTTTAATTCAGTTAATTCTAGTATACTCATATGATAGGGTGCCTTATAACTGGGGTGGTTCCCAGAATCAATTCAATTGTAAAATCAATATCTCATTTAGGGTCAACCTAGGGATCTCTTCCAGAAATAAATCTACAAAATTTTAAACAATTGGAAAAATTTTCAAGGTTGTTGTCTTTTCCTTAGAGTTAGTGTACCCAACTTGGACTCTAAAAATTTGGAATCCCTTCCTAATGCATTTCCTGAGTTTTGAGGCTTTGATTCATCTTAATTTCAAGGGTCTTACTATCCCTTTTATTTCATGCCTAGAATCTTCTTCATCAATAAAACTCATAGTTTTAATTTTAGACTTTACAAGGGACCAATGTTTTTCCAACCAATCCATACCAATAAAAAAATCATAAGAACCTAAGGGGAAAATATTTAAATCTATTTTTATTGGTTGATCTACCAGCTCAACAGGACAATCCTCAAATTTTTCTTCCAATCTCCCTTTTTCCCTAGTGGCTAACTAAACTAGTCATGAGTTCTTAAACTTACTAACTTGTAGATGACAGAATTCAACTATTTTAGGACTAATATAGCTTAGTCTTGCTCTAGGATCTACTAAAATGGACACAACATGATTGCAAATATTACCTTCAAATTCAATCATTGTAGGTTGGTACTCAACCTAACAGTCCTCCAGTGCAGCATTGGTCTGAGGTAAATTTCTCACTACTTCCTCCACTTTAGATGCCTCTTGAATATCTGTTGTCTATTTTTTCTTGCCACGGTAAGGGAAATTTTTAATATAGTGTGACTCTCCACAACCCAAATACTGTAATGGTGAGTTTGGCAAAAATCAAGTTTGTCGATCAAGTTTGTTGGTTTATTTTCATTCTATGACCATGGTTTTTGCTAACCTTTTCCCGAAAATTTACCTTGTTGGATTTTGTGGGAGTTCTTAGTATTCACAACCTTGATTCTTAGTGATCTAGGGATACTTATATCCTTTATTTCCTGACCATGTTTTGTTATTATCTCCTTTCTATTTCATATATTCATAGAATAATCATGCTTTAAGGACAACTTCATCCATGTTTTGGGGGTTATCAAACTCCAAATGTCCCTTCATAGATGTTGGAAATCTACTTATAAAGTGTTGCACTTTAGCCTTTTCTTCTCATAATAAGGGATGTACCTCAATAAGGAAGTAAATTTCACCACATACTTGTCCATAAATAGTTGACCAAATATGAGGCCATGAAGTTATTTGGCTTTATCATCATAAAACTGCTCAGTTAGGTACTTATTCTTGAAATATTGCTAGAAATATTCCCATGTTATCCCCTTTTCATCAATTCCCTGGACTATCTTCACTTCCTCCCACCACAGAGTTGCTTTTCCTTGGAGCTGATAGATTGCTAGACAATCTTTCAAGTTGTTTCCATATTCATAAATTTGGAAGTGCTTATTAATATTTACTAACCATGCCTCTATAACTTCCTCATATTCACTGTCAAATGTTGGGGGCTTAATTTTTCTAAGTTCCCCTTACAATTCTTGTTTTTTATATTTTCGCCCCTTTGTGAATTTTCTACCAAGAAGAATTTCTAGATTCTTCCTCATATGTCTCCTTACCGCCCTCTTACTCTTTTGTAAGAATTTTCTTAGGTATGTTGTCCTCTCTCCACCCATGCAATTCTACTATATTTCCATTATTAGGAGTCGGGGCTAAGTTTCTTTGATTTTTTTAATGATTAAAATTTTAAGTATTCTTTCTTGATCTCTATTCAGTTGCTCATTATCATCCCTTAAGTTATCCATTTCTTCCCTCAACTACTGCACTCTTTCCAACAACATTGCATTTGTATACTGAGGTTCCTCCCTTAACTAGACTACATTTTTGGATTAGGTCCTAGAAATGGTATCGAGCTAGGTTTTGTAGGTGGCCTTAGTATGATAATATTACCACCTCCCCTTTTCTTCTCTCCATGTGACATAAAATACGATTTTGTTATTTTCTTAGTTTGCCCTGAATAGGCCACTGTGTAGTAACTATGGCTCTGATAGCACTTGTAACATATCTTTCCATTTTTAGTTTTTTTTACCTTACACATGCATCAACTTCTTAATTAAAGAGGCAAAATAATGTTCATTATCAGTTACATTTCATTTAAATTATATTACTGTTTTCACTTAGCACAAAACGCATTTTCAAGGTGTTCATATGTGCATCTCATGTCTTATCTTGTATCGCTGAGGTTCTATATATATATATATATATACACACCTTAAATAACTTCGAGTTTATATTTAAAATGGGTCCTTCTTGATATACTATATATTGTATGTTGTTGCACATAGGTTCTTTCCCTCTACGTGAACTATGGAGATCATAGTAATGTTTAACAAAGGTTTGAAATGTTCACTTCTAACATTATTTCCACGGTGGATAATGGCATATTAATATTTTAACTCTGAATTTGTGTACCTATTGTGATTCTATAATCAAATTTTCAAGATTCATATAATTTTATAACATTATAATTGTCCTTCATGATTAGCTCCACCCTGGGTTTAGTGATAGGTTTTGGATCAATGATTTAGATGTTTAGGTTTTAGAATCTATGGTGGAAATGGGCAACACGGTTATGCGGGTAACTACCTTCCCTTCCTTGGGGCCACTCCTTTTCAATTGGTCCTTTCACTCCAGAAGAGCGAGCTCATAAACAGGAACTGCTTTCAGGTTACTTTAGTCCACAGAGGTTGGTCAGGTGAGGTGATTTATGAAACCAAAATTTTTCTCCACAAACTATTTTCATGTTTAGAATTTATTGTGTAATCATCCTCTTTAACTTCTCTTACTGAGCACAATAATGGTTCATTATAGGTCATATCTTCCAATTGTTTCATGTTATGGGTTGTTCAATCCACATCTCTTAAAGGGTTACCCTTTGAAGGAACGAATCCCTTACCCCAATCTTCATCATGAATGCAATTTACTAGGGTTTGAATTTGAATGCTAATTTGTTTCCATGTAGCTTCAAATGGGTGGAGTTCCCTCCTAATTCCATGTTCTCTATTGTTTTAGCAATTATTAATTTAATTTTTATTGCAGGGTTGTACGATTTGTAGTTTTCTTCCAGATAACACATACATGTTGAAACATGTAACCCTAACCCTTCCTTTACTACTTCTTAATATTATCTCATTGGTCATCGACCTTGATAATAAGTCTCTGATTTTGGAAAAAGTCACAAGTTAGGCTTTTACTCTTGTGAACATGTATTTGGCTTTGAATGTCCACCTTCATTCTTTCATGTATGGAGCTCTCTAGGTTCTAATAAATCCTTCTATTTCTTTATATTATTCTAGGTTTCGAAGAGGTCGAGACCCAATAATGGACTAGGGTTTTTATGTTGAGTTTGACATGGCACCATTCTAACTAAGAATTGCGTTGTGTTAAAATTGTTTATAGTCTAGTTATTGGCCATGTGGCCTTGAACACTCATTTGAGAGAATTTAAGTTATGGCTTATAGATTCTTTTGGTTGTCAATCGCAATTTCATTTCAACTGTTAAATATTTGAAGACTTAAGGGGTTATGTTCTTGGGTAATTAGGGTTTTCTCCATTGGTTTGATGGATCGTAACTATGGCCTATAGTTGTTTATCAATGTTTGATGGGTAGATTTTGAGTCTTGTGTGAAATTACATTTCAATCTGATTGAGCAGTACCCTTGCAATATATATAAATGTAAAACCTTTATTTACAATGGATATTATTCTCAGAACAGTTCGTCGACTCTATATAATTATTGATTGTTACATTTTTTCTTGTTTTTGTTAACCCTAAAGGGTTTGGGATTTTTTAAATATTTCTATACTATCATTTTAATGTTGAGTCTCAATTTTGACTATTTATTGTAGTTCACTTTCCTTTCTGTAACATCATAATAAGTTTTTTTTTATCATTACCACGACAAAAACTTTTATTTAACCATAACCTCTGCTATATTTTTTATTTTTAGAAAAAAATTATTATTATTTGTAATCTGGTAGGTTGGTGGGCCCTGTCTCTAGGACCTACTATTTACCCTCTAGACTAAGTGATAAAGAATTCATGATTTTTCTCAGTTAATGGACAATTGTCCATTAGGTGTTGGAACCAACCTAATTTAGTTGTATTATATGACCATTTCATAGTATCAAAAATTAATTTCAAAACATTTCATATCATAACAAAGAATAAATACATCCAGGAAAAACCATTCCTGAACATGTTTCACTTATTTGTTTCTTTGTAGTTGAGTCTGCCACAATCACAGGGGAAAAAATGTTCCACCCAACCAATGAGAACCAATACCCTCTACCAAAACTCCCCTTGAGCTAACTTCGCATCTAGAACAATTTTCGTGACAAAGACCATGTCAGGTCCAACCCATGACATTCTTTGAGCCCACCAGGTCTAGTTTAGGGCTTAACTGACCACATCAGGTTTAGTTTGGAATTCCACTCGCCAACCAGCTCAAAAATTCCTTACTTTGGCAGCATCCTTCCTCCCTCGACAATGCCCTATCTCAGGGTACCAAGCCTAACAACTTTACTTTCCTCTCTTGGGTCCCCTCCAACTAGTCTCCAAGTTCACAAGGTTCCCCCAAGATTTTTCCTCTGTCACCCTCTTGGATCTCTTTTCCCTAACTACGATAATTTATCTCTAGGGAGAGGAATCTAGGCATGCAACCACCTATTCCCATAACTATCTTCCAATTATATGGAATGTGAAAATCTCTTTCAACATCTTTTCCCATCATAATTTCATGGCTGATTATTTGCAATATTTTATTAATGAAATTAGAAAGACATTTATTTTCATCGCTTATTCATATCAGGGCTTTATCATGGCCCACAGTCTTCCAAGTAACTTAACAAAAGTAACTGGAATATTTACAAATTTGGGGGATATTACATCAATGCTCACTCTAAGCTTGTTGATATTACATCCTAATATAAAGGAGATGTTGTGATGTGGTAAAAATATTTCACTTTCAATCTTAGCCATAAATAAAATATTTTTATGTCCATATAAATAACATAATTTTATATCGACTTTAGAAATATATAAACTAATTAAGAGTTTAAAAAAATCCTTATATTTTCAATTTTAAGTGTGGGGAAGATGTGTAATTCTTAGACGTTTTAAAATATCAATGTTAAAAAATTTATTTCAATATCAACTTCATATACAGAGAGAAAGTTTTAAAAACAACAACAACAACAAATATTGTAATGTTGAAGATAATAAAAAATCTCAATGTTCAAAGAGAAAAAGTAACTAAAAAAACAAAAATAAAAATTAACTTCTTGCTTGGCATTTTTTGTAATCTAGCACTAACATGGAACTTGAACCCATAAGGAATGCCTTGAGAGTGCACCTATTCACCATCGATACAAGGCCTTGTGTTATTTAAATAATAATAATAATAATAATAATAATGTGAACAATGTGGTATATAATAAAATATTTCAATGTCAACTATGTAAATATTTCTACATTTTGACCATTTTCTAGGTATATTTTTCTATTAAATTTGTCTTGAATCCAACAATTCCAAGTTTAGTCTAGACAACCCACCTGCTCAAAGGAATTTTCAAGGCCTTAAATTCATTTATTCATTTAAAAACACAATTTAAATAATAAAAAATTACACATGGTATAAATATAGATATGGTTATATAGATACATCTAAACCATAGATATATCAAGCGTGGAGAGGGATCAATGTGTGGAGGTGTAATTCTTTTTCCATGTTTTGAATTCTAAAAGAAGCTTGTTCCTCAAGAGATTTGATCCCTCTTGGTAATTGTTAGATCCATGGTTAAAATGGATCTATACTTGTTAGATATATTTTTCAATTAATTTTGTATTTGTTGGAATTGTAAATTTAGGTTGTCTAGTTTATGCAATCCAAGTATCTAGTGAAATTTTCATAGGGTTTAGTCCAAGCTCACTTTAAATAATAATAAAAATATACAGTGTGTGTTTGTGTAAAACCATTATAGATCCATCTTAACTAGGAAGCTATCAAACACTAGAAGGGATCAAATCTTTTGAAGTGCAAACAATTTTTCAAGTTCTGCACTCTAAAAGAGGTTCCTTCTTAGTGCTTACAAGATCCGTGATTAAAGTGGACTTATAATGACTTTAACATTAATATCTTGATGACCAAGGGGCGTAGGATAGATGGTGACAAGGTGTTCTGTTTTTTATCAATAGTAAAAAAGTCATTGGTATGAAAACCCATGGGAAAAAAATCTAGCCATGCTAATGGTTGGTGTGGCCCAGGTGAGGTGCGATCCCTTATTGGTTTTAATGACTTAGATGCTCTTGGGTCATAGCTATTCAAGCCACAAGTTACCCGTGTTAGTCATCTCACAAATCACATTACCTACCAAAAACCAAAACAAAAAATGAATAATCTCCTGACAACCCACTATGGTAGCTCAATAGGTGATCACCACCTTTAGGTAAAAAATAACATTAATCTTTTGACAAAATTCTATGTTAAACATAAATACTCATTACAACCACCATGAAACATTCTAATTATTAGACACCTAATTTTCAAGATTGGGTGAATAATTTGTAAATATATAATTTTTTTTTAATAAAAAATAATTAAAAGATAAATTGATTTTAAAAGATAAAACTCAAGAATCACTCCGGTATGTTTTATAAATCAATCCTCATTAATGCAATAATAATTCAATTTCAAGAGTTATTCCTTAAGCTACCATGATGACAAAACCAAATTTAAACACCTGCTTCTTTTACTACTTAATGTAACTTCTCTACTTGTCAAAATCCCATCACTTTGACACAAAATACATTTATTTTTGGTGCTCAGCACATATTCCACATCTCAGTCCTGAGCTTGAAAGTCTCCTTGTTGTGCACCTCTTCATTGTTGTCACTGGTTAGAGATTCAGGGAAAAGCATCATAAGCCATGAAATCACCTTTAAAATAATCTATTACAGCTTCATAGGTTTCGGGGTCGAGTCTCCACAGCTCCGACGTGGAAAATTGACTAATATACTCCATCCACCGACTTGCTGAATTTCAAATAAATCATATTAGACAGCTCTGAGGAGAATCTCCACACGAAATCCTAACTACAAAAGAGCAACAGTGGCTCCACCTAAAAATCTGCCTTCTGTAGGATACGAAGACATCTATTGGACAATAGAAGTTCAACAACCGTCGGCTTTACATTTCTGGTGTGCTGGTGTTATCAATGGCAGCACTGGGGAACAATCAGCTACAGCATTCTCGAGTTGAAACAAATGCACATTCAATATTATTTCATCAGGAAATGATAAAGAGTTTAGAAAAGTGTTGCTGGTTATAAGCATTGTTGAGCACACAATCACCTACTTTCTCACTAACAGTGAAAGCAGTGGGAGTGTCCAACTTCAACTGTGGGAGTGTCCAACTTCAACTACCGAATCATTATTGATAGATTTTGTCTGTTAAGTGAAGAAATGGAACATCAAAGTATAAGGCATCCTGTTTGAGACTTACAAGGAAGTAAGAGTCAACTAAATCATGATTAAGGAGGGAAAGTCACTTGACAATAGGCCGAGATAGTGCTTATGAAGTTTAAAGGAAGATCAAATCCATGTTTTAACCTGTTTGCCCTTCCATTGTGAATTTCTAACCTTCCTCCTCTTTTTTCCTTTTGTTATAATTAAAAAAAAAAAAATATTGATTTTTTTCCAAATTGATATGGAAAGATAGTAATTTTAATATTAGTTTTCAATTAAAAAAATTGATGTGAAATATAAATTATATTTTTATTCTTATGGCTAGAATGGTGAATTTTATATATGTGACAGTTCTAATATTTGTTCTTATTTTTATTATTGATTCATTGAAAGGATGTTTACTTATTGATTTATTCTAGACATTTTATCACTTTCAAGCTATTCTCGTTATGTTATAATGGGTGGTATTTCTTATATAACATTTTGCCATTTCAAAACATAATAAATTTTATTACTAATTTAATTAATCACAAATGTCTAAAATCTAAAGTTATTTAGTAATGTAAAGTTAAAGGGTGCATACCCTTTTTCCTAGTGATAATTTACAAATAGCATTAACTAGTCAAGAGGCACAGGAGTATGCACCCTTTAAATTTTCATTATTAATTAACTTATTATTATTATTATGTTTATAATGTTGTTTTTCCACGATACTCGCGTTTAGAATAGAATTTTATATCATTGACGCTACCGAACCCAGTATCACAACGAGTCTACTTTGCACAGTGGAATGTAAACAACAGCAAATATATTAGTGCACAAAATATACACAACTTTTTACACAATATGTACAATAACCCAACTTTGTTATATTAATCTAACTAAATAATACAACACTCTAGGGCTCCCATACCACAGATAATGGTCCTCATACATCCATTGATGCAAGACTACAACAACTAGGGCTTGGTGTCTATCATGATGACCACCAATATAAACAATACAAGATACTCTGGCTATCTAGCTGATGTAGAACTCATCACAATTGCCTTGGTTATAACCTGTACACATATGCCCAGTCCTTCGACTCCCAATCTACAACCCCTGCTTCTATCAATGCTCCAATTCTATCTGACCAATGAATCTTGTTTATCCAATCTGCTCTCACATTGATCGTTTATCCATCAATGCATCAACACATCGAGACTCATGTCGAGTTGTTCACAACTCCATTTTTTAACAACTCTCATATGCTCACTATTGCTCCTTAACTACTTAGGGACTTCAAACTACTATAGTCTTCCTATGTTGCTCCAATGAAGACTAACATAGGGCATGGAGGGCTACCACCTATTACTACAATATTCCCTTCTCCCACAATGAACTCAGGTTGCCACAACTGCTTCTCTTGCTGATCAAATCTATGAGCTTCAACAAACTACCTCTCCTAGCAGCCCTTAGTCCATCAAGGCACTGCACATAGGGATGCAGACTTAGGGACTCTCACGATTCCCTCCAACGGTCCAGAAATTCCCAATCTAAAATAAGTAAACATGTCCTTCAGATCTGCTCAAACATCATCCAACTAGAGCTCCAAAGATCTTCCCTTTTCTTTGTAATAGAGGAGATATTGCACAAATCTAGGCACCCAATTACCAATGTGGCATCTTCCCACTGGTTATGGATTCTAACATGCCACATAATCCCTACCTCTTAGCTGCTACAGTCATCCAAATGCATACCATCTAATCTTGTCCAAAACTAAACCCAAACCTAGCAATAAAGGAGAAATGACATACCTTTAAACTGTTGTTAATGGGCTGAATTTTGGTTAGTGCTTAGTCCACTCTTGTGGCCCACAACAACCCACCATTTATGGGCAAAACTCACACAAAACACTGCAACCTCCTTCCTTCTTCAAGTATGGTAACTTGTAGCCTTATTAAGCTCCTACAACACCTTGTTTTAGGCTAGTTTAGGTTACCAAACTGCCACTATAGGTCTGTGGCCTAGACATTACAGGTTTGTTACCTTTTTGGCCTGCTCAAGGAAGAGATACCATGCCAAAAAAGGCCTAGAACAACTCCTCCATCACTCAACCTTCTACCAGATTAACTCGCTCCCCGAGACAGTCTCAAGATAGCCTAAATGACTCTTCTTTTACTTTGCTCAAGCAACTCCTAACCTGTGGCCCAAAACAAATATGTCTTTCTCCTCTAATGCAAGCTCCATTCTTCACATTTACTTACCCATGTTGCACAAATGGATACTCAAATGAATCTCCTCCACGTTGTATTTATACACAATACAACAACCATTTGTGGGCTTGCCATCTTTTTAATTGGATGGTTTGATTATATACATATCTAGAATGAAACTATGTTTCTGATCCATGATCTCCTATATGATTATATCCAAATACAATTTGATGAGATTGTTAATTCAAATCCTTGCACATTGGGAGCGCCTTATAAAACTCTTTGACCTTAGATTTCTTAGTACGTTTCTTTTACACGATATACATAAAATAAATCCATATTTTTTAGTCAAAGGTATAGTAATACTTACATTATTGATCATTGAAACATATTTTTCCTTTTCTATAAATAGGACAACTAGCCCATGAATGGACAACGATCTAACTGTAAAAAATGGATAAGTTCTATCTATATTCATTAGTGCCTCCTAAATATATCTAGTAAATTCATCGAGTTCCTCTAACGGATCGAAACGAACAGTTGTTTTCTTAAATAACAGAGTTGATGACCTTCTACCTACTCCTAGAAATATAGACCCAATGCAGACAAACTTAATTCTGAAGGTACTTGAATATTCTTTAGGATCAAAGTTGAACATGTCTTTTCTAGTACACACATTTTATCTAGCACATGTTAGATATATTTTGTTCATAGAAAATGTTTAGCCAATTCATGTGTCCAGCCAGAAAAACATTTCTTCTTCGATTTTTTCATCCAAATAGAATTCACTTTTGGGATGCCTTGATGGTGAAATGATTGGCACGCGAGACTCAAAATCTTGTGCTTAAGAGCGTGGAGGTTTGTGTCCTCTTCAAGGCATAATATTTATCATGCTTACTGAATGAGAAATTCAATGGAAAATCTCATATGAGAGTCTCTTAATATATTGGGATCATAAGGCCTCTCTTAGGCTAGCTAACCTTAACTCTTGTTGTGCAAACCCAAGCAATAACTTCAAAAATTCATTTCTCCACACAAGAAACTTGAATTTCAATGATTTTTGTTGCATCTAGTTCATCCTGACATCCTCAGTTATCTTCATCCATCACATGTCCAAAACTCCTCATGGATTCACACCCATATGCTTAGATGTAAATCCCAGAGGCTTAGGTTTCATGCCCACAAGCGCTTTTGTGGCGCTCCAATCTCCAATCCCTGAACCCTAGGGCTTGGAGTACCTTCCAAGCTACAAATCTCAACATATAATATCATCCTCCTCTTAAGGAATGCTTTGTCCTTGAATCATAGTAAATAGGATTTTCTCTAGTTGAGCACACTTTTGTGGTGGAATGAATTTTATCTATTTTTATGGATTTAACTTAATTCCTATTTTGTGTTGGTGAGGTTGTTGTGTATTGTTTGTATCATTTTTAGAATGGAAGCTTCAACACCATATAATTTATATTGTTTTCCTTTCTAATTAAAATTCATGAATTGTTCCTCAATGTTCGTGGTATAACTTCCCAACTTCATCAACCATTTTGTGTCTAGCACTATATCCATCTCTTGGAGGAGTAGAGTGTAGATTTTTGTTTATGGTTCCAATTCTTATATTTGAATTGAAACATTTGGAAACTTTCCTATTTCTCTAACCTTTTTTCCATTAGTGATGCCATCATGGTGAAGTCTTTCGTGGGTTACACAAAAATAATTAGTTGATTAGAAACAAAATGTCTATATAATTATGAGTATTGCCCAAAATCTATAAGTATTATGATGTTTCTCTATTGTATGGGTCCTTTAATCTTCAGGTTCTTAGGTTTTGGTTTGCTTATCCTGGTTTCCAGTGGACTTATAAGTTTACTTTCTTTTTTTTCTTGGAAATTTGACTCTATATTTTATGAGGTGTGGTGGAATGTATTTTGCCATTGATGGTTGTATTTGATCTTTTGGAGTGATTATATATCCTTGAAGTTCATTTTATTCATTCTTATATTATTGGCCACATAAGACTGAAGATAGTGATGTTTTTTATGGTATTTCATCATGGTCTAAATTTGCATCATATGTTATAGTGACTTTATCCTCTAACATTTCCCAACCATCTTTTAGGGCATATCATACACCCATGACCCTCAGTAACCTAGATTTCTAACAATTTTATCATTTTTTCAATCCTAGTAATGCCTCCAACCACCATAGGAGGCATATCGTTGAGCTTGTTACCACGGTAACACATTTTTTGTCGAATTTCCCTTCTTATTCTATTCCCTCTATGGGTGTTATGCATGTCTAAATGTATTCTAAATGTGTCAATTCATATACAAGTATATACATGCACAAATAACAACCTTAAACTGAAATTCACATGTAGTTCATAAAAACACTTGGATTATTGCAATAAAAAATAAATAATCATAGAAAGTAAATACTTATCTTCTATTGTTACAAACTAGAAGCATACCCCAAACATTCCTCCCAGCCATAAACCATGCTACTCATTTTCTCTCAATAGCAGGTCACCTTGATATGATGCTTTGACTCCACGGGGAATAAAATTATCCAAAACCAGGTACATGAATGGTACCATAAATAAACAGGACCAAGGTACCAAACCCTGATGGCCTCCAACCTACAGGATCATATCCTCCATCAGCCCCACACCCAAGTAGTGCACCCCCTTCTTTGTAGTTGTAATTGCACGATCTATGACACTAACTCTAAGGTGACCAACTCAACTAGCTAGGAATGTTTAGAGCATTGTGGCTCTAGGAGTTCTTGCTTCCCTCAAGGGTATCCAAGTACCCTTTAGACCCTCATACCAAAGCTAACATCTTTCAACCTATAGCCTTACACCCCCCATCAAATCCACACCCAAGTAATTCACCATTTTCTTTAGATTCACATTCCCTTGAGCTGTGCCACTATCTTCAGGGTGACCAACTCAGCTGATTAGGGATGTCCAAAGCATTATGGTTACATGCTTTTTTCTACCATCATACTGGGAATTTTTTCCCTCCATTGTACCAACATCGTTACTTTTATGTGCATGCCATTACTTTGATACTTGGCACCTCATAAAGTCACTGATTGCGTTTTTGTTAAACACATATGCATTTTCTTAATTTTATGTCAAGGAAAGCTCCCTTTTGATACACATGGAGTCTTAACCCCCCATACTCTTTTCATCTTACTTAGTCTGCAATAGTAATGTATTTGCTTCATTAACATGATTGAAACTTCATATCTACCAAATCAGGCTCTATGGCCTCAAAACACATAAAAACATATGCACATGGTCACACTGGCCCCAAAACATATACACACACATGTACATGAGCACGTCGACCCCAAAAAGTAATCCTTGGCTCATCGGCCTAATTAATATGTACTAGCTCACCAACCTAAGTTTTGTATGCACATCTTATTAAAATCAAGGAGTATATTTTGGTTGTTACTTGTAATTCTCCCTCCCACCCCCTTGGACTTTCCAAGCCTAGTGGGAGGTTTTACTTTCAACTAGCCCAAACTCCACAGTTTCATCATGGAAATGGGGTTACAAAGTTTCCATTCTTCCCAAAGTTGACGAAATAAACTTTGGACATAACCAAGACATCCAACTCATTGAGAGCTTTCCGACAATATAAATTTCATTAAAAATTATGCTCATTTGAAATCTGGGACCCATTAACCCCTACCACATCAGCAAGGATCTACCACATGGCACCCACATGACACTACCATGTCTCACGAGATCTAATGTGTCGCCTACCATGCCATAGCACCATAGTTCCATCACACCATTCTGCCAGACCCAACTACTAAGAGATTTATGCTACTTGACTTCCACGATGTGACAATAACTTTCACGTTAAGTGATGGGGATGCCTCCCATTCCATGGATTTTGCCTACTATAACTGTCGTTACAATAACACTGCATAATACCTCCATAGCCCCGAGCTCCACCATGAAATGTCTATTAGAGAAATTTTGAGGTAAAAAATGGGCCTCAAAACAAAAAATATACAACCAAATTCAATTTTATAAGAACCAATAAGATTCAAGATGATGATGTGAACCATGAGGGATAATTCACCATTTTCGGAGTAAAAAAGTAAAAAGATTAAAAAAAAAAAAAATTTTTCAATGCGTATTTTCAACCTATATCCCTATGATTTTAGTCAAATTTTGGGTGGGAGCACTTATTGGATGTGGAGTCCAATTCCTCATCAAAGGAGTACCCATGTTGCATACTTTTGATGGACCCTACTACATGAGAAATGAGAAATACATGGAAAGATGTGATTGTAATCACGTTTTTCATTTATTTCTCATTTTTCGTGTAGCAAGATCCATCAAAAGTATGCAACATGGGTAATCCTTGGATTAATTATTAAATTTCGCATCTAACGAGTGCTCCTGCTCAAAGTTGGCGTGAACCCATACAAAGATAAGTTGAAAATATGAGCCAAAAAAGTAGTTTGTTCCTTTTTCCCTTTAAATTTTCATGATGTAAACTAATCTCATTTTATTATTTCCACTATTATTTTATAATTTTCCTTATGAGTCCCATTTTAGACGTCAAATTTCTCTAAAACTAGCCACATGCCATTTCTACATCAGTACCACGTGGCAATTCCAAGCCAAGTGGTACCACTAACTACTATCACATTTCATATAAGTGCCACGTTAACAACATGCTCCACGTCGCCCACTTCCATTGACCTAACGATGTCATCCTGTCACATGGCATCCCATCATAATGCCATGTGTCACATGGAAATTGGCCACTTGGCCCTCTAAAAAGGGAATTCATCATACCACATGTCACACCATCAATGTGCCATGTCACATGGCCAAGTCCTCTATAATCTGATTTAGCTTCCATGTAGCCTCACCTGGCCTACGTGCCTTCTGCTAACTCAACCTAGTTGAGGGTTCCATTAGATCCTAGCCCTTCCTATAAATCAAAAATTTCACTTTATATAGTTTCATGGTCATCTGTTAATCAACACATATGGGTCCCTTCCTTGGAATGTACTTTTATCCATCCCTTGGGACATACTTTTTTTTGTTCCTTGAGACATGCATTTTCTTGTCTAGAGACATAGAGGGTTTCTTGGCATGGATTTCATCAACAATGCCTATGTTCCCACATTTGAGAGAAACCTCTATCACACCTCTACAACATGATAGAGAATTCAACAATAAGTGACGATAATTTTCCAGTCCCATGCCTTCTTTCAACAGTCATCCAAATGCATACCATCTAATCTTGTCCAAAACTTAGAGACCCAACACCCAGCACTAATGGAGAAATGGCATACCTTTAAATTGTTGTTCATGGACTGGATTTTGTTCAATGGTTAGTGCACTCTTGTAGCCCACAAAAACCCACCATCTATGGCCAAAACTCACACAAAACACTACAACCTCTTCCCTTCTTCAAGTCTGGTAACTCACTACCTTATTGAGCTCCTACAACACCTTGTTTTAGGCTAGTTTAGCCTATGAAACTGCCAGTATAAGTTTGTGGCCTAGACATTACATGTTTATTACCTTTTCAACATGCTCAAGGAAGAGATACCATACCAAAAAAGGCCTAGAACAACTCCATCACTCAACCTTCTATCGGATTAACTCACTCCTCAAGACAGTCTCAAGATAACCTAAATGACTCCTCTTTCCTTTTCTCAAGAAACTCATAACCTATGGCCCAAAACAAATATGTCTTTCTCCTCTAATTCAACCTCCCTTATTCACATTTACTTTCCCATGTGTTGCACAAATGGATACTCAAATGAACCTCCTCCACCTTGTATTTATACACAATACAAAGGCTTCAATGAACAAACATTTATGGGCTTGCCATCCTTTTAATTGGATGGTTTGATTATATACATATCTAGAATGAAACTATGTTTCAGATCCATGATCTCCCATATGATTATTATCCAAATACAATTTTATGAGATTGTTAATTCAAATCCTTTCACATCAGGAGTGCCCTATAAAACTCTTTGACCCTAAAATTCTCAGTACGTTGCTTTTACGTGATGTACGTAAAAGAAATCCATATTTTTTAGTCAAAGGTATAGTAATACTTACATTATCAATCATTGAAACATCTTTTTCCTTTTCTATAAATAGGACAACTAGCCCGTGAATGACCAACCATCTAACTATAAAAATTGGATAATTTCTATCTATATTCATTAGTGCCTCCTAAAAAGATCTAGTAAATTCATCTAGTTTCTCTAACAAATCGAAACGACCATTTTTTTTTTAAATAGCAGAGATGATCACCTTCTACCTACTCCTGGAAATATAGACCCAATGCAGAAAAACTTAATTCCGAAGATACTTGCAAATTCTTTAGGATCAAAGTCGAACATCCTTTTCTGGTACACACATTTTTATCTAGCACATGTTAGATATATTTGTTTGGAGAAAATGTTTAGCAAATTTCATGCATCCAACCAGAAAATCCTTCTTCAAATTTTTTCATCCAAATAGAATTCACTTTTGGGATGCCTTGATGGTGAAATGGTTGACACGGGGAGACTCAAAATCTCATGCTTAAGAGCATAGAGGTTCGAGTCCTCTTCAAGGCATAATATTTCTCATTCTTATTGAATGAGAAATTCAATGGAAAATCTCATATGAGAGCCTCTCAATATATTGGGATCATAAGGCCTCTCTTAGGTTAGCTGGCCTTAAGTCTTGTTGTGCAAACCTAACCAATAACTTCAAAAATTCATTTCTCCACATAGAAAATTTGAATTTTGATGATTTTCGATGCATCTAGTTCCTCTCGACATCCTTTATCATTTTCATCCATCACATGTCCAAAAATCCCAATGGATTCACACCCATATGCTCGGATGTAAATCACATAGGCTTAGTCTTCATGCCCACAAGTAATTTTGTGGCACTCCAATCTCTAATCCCCAAACCCTAGGGCCTGGATTAACTTCCAAGCTATAAATATCAACATATAATATCATCCTCCTCTTAAGCAATGCTTTGTCCTTGAAGCATAGTAAATATGATTTTCTCTAGTTGAGCACACTTTTGTGGTGGAATGAAGTTTATCTATTTTGATGGATTTAACTTGATTCATGTTTAGAGTGTTGGTGAGGTTCTTGTGTATTGTTTGCATCATTTTTAGAATGGAAGCTTCAACACCATATAATTTATAGTGTTTTCCTTTCCAATTAAAATTCATGAATTGTTCTTCAATGCTTGTGGTATAACTTCCCAACTTCATTGGTACTATATCCATCTCTTGGAGGAGTAGAGTGTAGATTTTTGGTTATAGCTCGAATTGTTATATTTGAATTGAAACGTTTTGACATTTTCCTATTTCTCTAAACATTTTTCCATTAGTGATGCCATCATGGTGAGTTACTTGGTGGGTTACACAAAATGAATTAGTTGATTAGAAATAAAATATCTATATAATTATGAGTATTGCTCCTTTAATCTTCAGGTTCTTAGGTTGTGGTTTGCTTATCCTGGTTTCCAGTGGACTTATAAGTTTACTTTCTTTTTTTTTCTTGGAAATTTGACTCTATATTTTATGAGGTGTGGTGGAATGTATTTTGCGATCGATGGTTGTATTTGACCTTTCAGAGTAATTATTTATCCTTGAATTTCATTTTATTCATTCTTATATTATTGGCAACATAAGATTGAAGATAGTGATGTTTTTTATGGTATTTCATCATGGTCTAAATCCGCATCATATGTTATAGTGATTTTATCCTTTAACATTCCCTAGCCATATGCTAGGGCATAACATACCCACATGACCCTCAGTAACCTATATTTCTAACAATTTTATCATCTTTTTAATCCTAGTACTGCCTCCAACCACCATAGGAGGCATATCATTGAGCTTGTTACCGCTGTAAAACATTTTTTAAGGAATTTCCCTTCTTATTATATTCGCTTTATGGGTGTTATGCATGTCTAAATTTATTCTAAATGTGTCAATTCATATATAAGTATATATGTGCACAAATAACAACCTTAAATTGAAATTCACATGTGGTTCATAAAAACAAATGGATTAATGCAATAAAAAATAAATAATCATAGAAAGTAAATACTTATCTTTTATTGTCGCGAACTAGAAGCACACCCGAACATTTTTCCCAACCATAAACAATGCTACTCATTTTATCTCAATAGCAGGTCACCTCGGGTTGATGCTTTGACTCCATGGGGAAGCAACTTACCCAAAACCAGGTACATGAATGGTACCATAAAGAAACATGACCAAGGTACCAAAATCCGATGGCCTGCAACCTACAGGATCATATCCTCCATCATCCCCACACCCAAGTAGTGCACCCCCTTCTATGTAGTTGTAATTCCACGGGATATGCCACTACCTCTAAGGTGACCAACTCAACAAGATAGGTATGTTTAGAGCATTGTGGCTCTAGGAGTTCATGCTTCCCTCAAGGGTATCTAGGTACCCTCCAAACCCTCATACCAAACCTAACATCTTTCAGCCTATAGGCTTACATCCCCCATCAATTCCACACCCAAGTAATTCACCATGTTCTTTGGACTCACAATCCCTTGGGCTATGCCATCTCTAGGGTGAACAACTCAGCTAATCAGGGATGTCCAAAGCATTATGGCTACATGATTTTTTTTACCCTCATTCTAGGAAATTTCTCCCTCCATAGTACCAAAATCATTACTTTTATATGCATGTCATTCCGTTGACACTTGGCACCCCATAAAGTCACTGATGGAATTTTTTTTTAAAGCATATGCACTTTTTTAATTTTAAGTCAAAGAAACCCCCCTTTTGATACACATGGATTTTTAACCCCCCATACTCTTTTCATCTGACTCAATCTGCAATAGTAATGTATTTATTTCATTAACATGAATGGAACTTCATATCTACCAAATCAGGCTCTATGGCCTCAAAACACATAAAAACATATGCACATGACCAGACTGGCCCCAAAACATATACACACACATGTACATGAGCATGCAACCCCAAATTAATATGTACTTTCAACTAACCCAACCTCCATAGTTTCATCATGGAAATGGGGTTACAAAAGTTTCCATTCTTCCCAAAGTTGACAGAATAAACTTTGGACATCACCATCACATCCAACTCATCAAGAGCTTTCAGATGATATAAATTTCATCAAAAGTTATGCCCATTTGAAATCTAAGACACATTAACCCCTACCACATTAGAAAGGATCTACCACATGGTACCCATGTGACACTACCACCTCTCACGAGATCCAATGTGCTGCCTGCCCTGCCATAGCACCATAGTTCCACCACATGATTGTGCCACACCCAACTACTAAGATATTTTGGCTCCTTAATTTCCACAACGTGACTAGCGCTTTCATATTAAGTGATGGGGATGCCTCCCATTCCACGGATTTTGTCTACTACAAATCTCATTACAATAACACTTCAGAATACCTCCATAACCCCAAGCTCCACCATGACATGTCCATTAGATAAATTTTGAGGTAAAAAATGGGCCTCGAAACAAAAAATTTACAATCAAAATCAACTTTATAAGAACCAATAAGATTCAAGATGATGATGCGAACCATGGGGGATAATTCACCATTTTTGGAGTAAAAAAGTTAAAGATTAAAAAATTAAAAAAACTATTTTTTCAACGCATATTTTCAACCTATCTCCCTATGATTTTACTCAAATTTTGAGTGGGAGCACTTGTTGGATGTGGAATCCAATTCCTCATTGAAGGAGTACCCACGTTTCATACTTTCAATGGACCCTACTACATGAAAAATGAGAGATACATGGAAATACATTATTGCAATCACGTTTTTCATTTATTTCTCATTTTTCATGTAGCAGGTTCCATCAAAAGTATGAAAATGGGTAATCCTTGGATGAGGAATTAAATTCTACATCCCAAGAGTGCTCTCACTCAAAATTTGAGTAAACCCATATGGAGATAAGTTGAAAATATGAGTCAAAAAAATAGTTTTTTTTCTTTTTTCCTCTAAATTTTGATGATGTAACCTAATCTTATTTTATTATTTCCACTATTATTTTATAATTTCCCTTATGAGGCCCATTTTAGACATAAAATTTTCTCTAATGACTAGCCACATGCCATTTCTACATCAGTACCATGTGGTAATCCCAAGCCAGGTGGTACCACTAACTGCTATCACATTTCATATAAGTGCCATGTTAACAACATGCTCCACATCGCCCACTTCCATTGACCTTGTGATGTCATCTTGTCACATGGAATCCCATCATAATGCCATGTGTCACATGGAAACTGGCCACTTGGACCTCCAAAAATGGAATTAATCCCACCACGTGTCACACCATCAATGTGCCATGTCACATGGCCAAGTCCTCTATAATCTGATGTAGCTTCCATGTAGCCTCACATAGCCTACGTGCCTTCTGCTAACTCAACCTAGTTGAGGGTTCCATTAGATCCTAGCCCTTCCAATAAATCAACAATTTCACATTATATAGTTTCATGGTTGTTTGTTCACCATTCCATGTTAATCAACAATTATTGCTCCCTTCCTTGGAGTGTACTTTTACACATCCCTTGGGACATACTTTTTCTCATTCCTTGAGACATGTTTTTTCTTATCTAGAGACATAGAGGGTTTCTTGGCATACCCTTCATCAATAATGCCTATGTGCCCACATTTGAGAGAAACCTGAGTCACACCTGTACAACATGATAGAGTATTCGGCGATAAGTGACAATAACTTTCCAGTCCCATGCCTTCTTTCAACCACACCCCATTTCACGCATGCCTCCTAGAAACCCCAACACGATGTGACATGAATACACCACAAAAGGTAATGGGGAATTTCCCATCTTTCTCGCCCATTAAATCCAAGCCCTTTACAAAATCTCAATTTTATTTATTATTTTATTCAGCTCATTCGGCTCGAAATAAAATTTATCTTCCTACAATACACAACTTAAAAACCTAAGGATTTCAAGGACTTTCCCAAGCTTCCTTGAAGCCTAGTGTTGCTTAGAACATTGTTCCTTACATAAATGAGTCCCTCATTTCCATACCAGCATTCAAAAACCACCATGGACATATTCCAGCCCATAAAGTCTTACAAATATTCCTTTACCAGGCACTGGATAGGCCAAGCAATGGCTAAATCTACTCTTCATATTAAGAACTATTAGGATCCTATAATCTAGGAATCAAAGTGTTTTCCTCTTACTATTCATCTAGGAGGTCTACAAGTGTTGGAGAGACTAACTCAAGAGTTCTAGACCATTACATAGAAATTTCAAGCCTACCCATTTGATCCATTTTTCTAGAAGAGGTGTGCAAACATATATAGCATGGAGGGCTACTTGGCCTTGCAACGAATTTGCTGCAAAATTTACTGTTTTTGTCATCATTTTAAAATGTTGTTTCTAACCAAATGGAGATGAATTTTGGAAAAATGGAGGGTTTTTTTTCTAATAATGGTCCAAAGAACAAAAACCTCCATTTTCTACACAGGTGTCATATATTGGAAGAGTCAGATGCATCTTTATAGTCTATTTTTTACGTTTTGGCATTTCATGTTTTAGTTATGATGTTTGGGTGAACATTTTGAGGAGCGGGAGAGGAATGTTTGGAAACGGAGAGAGCTTTCTCTCAAGGAAACTCTCGTATAGAAAAATCTCTCTCGATTTTGCAACATCTATTTGGATTCAGGATATATGAGCTAGTTTTGGACCCCTATTTTTTTCCAGAACTTCACTCGTTGTTTCGTAGTAGACCTGTTACGCAACTACTGTGCAAACATATATGTCAATGTTATTTTGAGAAATTCCAAATTTTGGAGCTTCGAGAAGTCATTTTAGTTATTGTATAACCGTAGATAAGTTTAAATTCATGTAGTTTTAAGTTCAAGGTCATATGTCAATAATTTTTAACTTGGTTGATGTTTCTAAAGTGTATTAGTCTTGATATAGCAGTTTTTGCTTTTTTTGCATTGCATCTGGACCATTCAACTTTTATGAAGTGAATTCAACCACCTATATTGGTAATACGAATTCCTATGTGTATAATTTAATGACATGGAAAATAGTTCGGGTTGGTTAGATTGAAGAGGAAAGAACATTGTGCATATTGTAATTTTTTCTAAGTTTTAATGAAATTGGTTGATCAGAGGTACCTAGTTAAATATTTTCATAGATTCATGTGATTCAACTATCTTATATGAGTGTTTCCTATTTTGTGTCTGCTATATTTATTCCTATGATGTTTAAATGAAAAACTTGTTTCATAATTCATCTAGTTAATGATGCTCTGTTGCAGTCATTTAGACATTCTATATGTATTTTATGCCATAATCATTTTAAGATTCATCCATTGTTTGATTCCTTGAGATGGTTATCTACTTTATTTATTCTTCTCACATATGCAACTATTAATTGGAATAAGAAAGTGGTTTTATCTTTGCTTTGAACATCCTTCCCTAATTCATTCAGCATCCACCACGTCATTGATCTCAATTTTTTACTAACTCCATGCCCAATGGATTTCTCTTTGCCCCGCCACCACACCTATAAACTCTATTGTTTTCCAAATATCTAACCATTTTTCTTCATTGAAACCAAGATTTAGTGACTGAGTTGAAAGAAAGATCCCTCTTTGGGGTTGGAAGGGATATTTTCCAATTCCACAAGTGGTCTTTGCTTATCCTTGGGTTTCCTTCCTATAGCCAAAGGAGATTATGGAGTGCTAACAAGCACAACAACAACATACCACACCATAGAACGGGTTCAACACAATACCAACATACCCATTGATAAAACATGAAATGCAACATAAAAAGATCAGTCAATGAATCCTTACTATGGGTCTCCAACACCCCTTAAGTGAAAAGAATAGTCACATATGCATCTCACTAAAGAAAGCTAGGAATAACATAATTCCTACATGGAAAATGTTGATACCATTGTTATAGCCCATAAAAACATCATTTAACATTCATAATGTAACATAAATACAAGTATACACTTATATGTATAGCTTAATGACTAGCAACTAAATTAGGGACTTCCACTCTCCACCCAAACATAGGCACTTCAATATTTCTTATAGTTTACTACCCCCAAGCCAGATTCAAAGTCTTAGTAGTAAGTGATCAAGGGATTTTAAACCAATGATAGTCAACCTAATCACACAAGAATCTAGAGACCATCCCATTTCCACCTTCTTAGTACAATATTGTATGTTAGGGTCCAACCCTAACCCCCTTATTTATGTAATAGGATTGATTCATAGTTATAGTTAAGTAAAGAGTCAATAAATCCCATATTAATAATTGTAAGTGGCTAACCTGCATTTAATGAAGGGACCAAAGTTAGTTGCAAATGGGCCATGGTATTAGATAGATGGTATTAATAAGAACCATGGTATTGCATGTATGAATTCAATATAAAGGATAGAGACTCCCCTCAAGGAGCATCATGTCTTATTTTGTAATTGAGCTCAGCTCTATTGGAGGTTGCCCCCTCGAAGAGGCAAGTGAACATTGCTTTCTGAATAATAAAATACTCGATGTTATTTCTCATTGTTCTATGTTCTGGGTATATTTCTTCACATATTTTGTATTTGGGTATCGTCTTGCAGGTTAAGAGCATAACAAGTGGTATCAGAGTGATTTCCAGGGCTGGTGGGATCTCAAATTTTTAGCAATTTTTTTTTGGCTAGAGAAGTGTTCCAGTGTCTTTAAACCACGGGATATGTCATTGAGCGCATAAACCTGTAGATTTGGGGAGGAATGCACACAGGAAATACAAGAGGTGGTCACGCTTGTTGGAATCCCTTGTAACTCCTGTGGGTACCCCTTCGAGTAGTAGCGCATTAGACAAAATCGTGCACGGACTGTCTTCCAAGTACCCTTTGGGTATATCAGAAGCCCCCCTAGCTCCCTTGAAACCTCACTATAGATAAACCATTGGTCATCTTGCTGCTACAGTACATCGAGAACAACACTCGAGGAGATTACTCACGCATAGGATAGGGTAGTTAGGTTGTATGGCTAAGGGTTCAGTTGATCCTCCTTGGTTAGTGCCGTAAAAGATTGGGCCGAGTACTACTGTCAGACCCTTATGTATATTGCGATCTGTAGCACCTAACACTCCTGGAGACCATATTTCCCTTCTCTATCTCTGGATCAAGGATCATCTTTGCCAGATCAGATCTCGTAGGTGCGGTTTTGTCGCAGCAGTAGCAATCAGTTCCACCGTTCAGATCTATGAAATCAGCCATTCAGATTTATCAGATCCATCAGATCCGCCATCCAGATCTAGCAATTTGGGCTATGTAGCCATTGCAACAATCAGATCCGCTTAGACCCCCCGGGACGCTTATTGGAGACTTAGCCCATAAGAATCAGGTCGACGATCTGAGCAAGGTGGTACCATTCAATTGTTAGTGCAAAAACAAATTCGGGTGGTCCCAAATTTCAAGTACATCAGATCGGTGCATGGTACAAACTAGAGCTCAAGCTATGGCCAATGAGAGGATTGACAACCTTGAATCAGAATTGAAAGATGTACTATTGTAGCTAAAGAACTTAAATGAAACACTCTCAAAGGGCAAGATGGAGGAACGCGCAGAGGCATATATTGGCAATGAAAACATTGAGGGCGAGTCTAGTCAATCTCTTCACCTCTTTGGCACCCACCAACAATCCCAGCCATGACCACCCAAGTTGGACATGTATAAATTTGATGGCTCTCACCCGACCACATGGATAACACAAATGGAGCAATATTTCACATTGACTCACATCATGGATGATGCAACCCAGCTTAGTGTGGGTAGCATGTACTTGGACAATGAAAGATGGCAATGGTGGCAATGGCATCAATGTTGCTATGGAAGGCCCTTGACTTGGAAAACATTAAAAAAAGCTCTTACGAATCGCTTTGACCATGAATCTAACTTTTTGGGTCATCTCACTAAGCTCCGACAGATAGGAACAGTGAATGAATATATTACAGCCTTTGAAGCCTTAGCCTTCCGCATAGGAGGTCTACACGATCAGTTCTACTTGGAATGTTTTGTCAGTGGTCTCAAAGAAGCCATACAAGCCCACGTCTGACTGCAGCACCCTATCTCATGGCTGGATGCTTGCAGGATAGCTCATGAAGTAGAACATGTGTTAGCGGCCCAGTCTAATCGCCCAAATTTCATAGGTAGGGGTCACCCCACCTAGGCTCAAAGCACTACCCAAACACTCAAGGTTCAAAAGGTGTCACCAGTAGAAATGGCAAAAAGAAGAAAGCAAGGATTGTGTTACTATTGTGATGAGAAATACTCCCCCGAGCATAAATGCAAGGAGCCCAAATTCTTTCAAATTGATGCTACTAATCACGGTTCATTGGAGGAAGCCCCACCACTTGAAGAACCAGAGGAGGAAGAAGAGGACAACCAGTAGGACAATGTACTTGAAGAACCAGTTATCTCACCGCATGCTTTGGCCGAGATTTCTTCTCCCCAAACTCTCAAAATCAGAGGTTTTATTAAGCATCGCCTAGTAGAAGTCTTGATTGATAGTGGCAGTACACATAACTTTATCCATCAAAGAGTCACGGAAGCAGTGCATTGTTTTGTCCGAGCAATTTCTAACTTCCAGGTCCAAATTGTTGATGGGTGGACAATGAAATGTGAAGGTAGTTATGAAAATTTCAAACTTCAAATGGGGGATTATCAGTTAAATACCCACATGTTTGCCATACACATGGGAGGGTGCGACATTGTCTTAGGTGTTGAATGGCTTCGCACACTTGGCCCAATCACAATGGATTTCCAGGAGTTATATATGAGCTTTAAGCAGAACAACCACACACATACCCTCTGCAGACTTGAGGCGGGAGCTCCCTCTATCATCAGCTCACATCAGATGGAAAAATTGTTAGAAAAGGGCCACCATGGAGTTATAGCCCAATTTAATGCCATCCGGGCCTTCAAATCCAATTCTCTTCATATTCATCCTGAGATGCAACAGATCTTAAACAACCATCTGCCAGTATTTGACAAGCCTCATGAGCTTCCACCCTTGAGAGGGGAACATGATCATAGCATTACTTTGGTCCCAGGAGCCCAACCACCAAATGTGCACCCATATAGATATTCATTCGCCCAAAAGAATAAAATTGAAAAAATCAGCAAGGAACTCTTGGAAGCAGGCATCATTCGTCCCAACATTAGTCCTTATTCATCACCGGTGGTCATGGTGCTCAAGAAATATGGGGAATGGTGTATGTGTCCAAAATTCAGGGCCCTCAATAAGTTGATGGTCAAAGATAAATTTCCCATCCCGGTTGTTGATGATTTGCTGGATGAACTAAATGGGGCTCAATTCTTTACCAAGCTCGACCTTCGCTCGGGCTATCACCAAATTCGCACGAAAGAAGTAGACATTCCAAAGACTGCTTTATAAACTCATGAAGGCTATTATGAGTTCCTAGTCATGCCATTTGGTCTTTATAATGCCCCAATCCAATTTTCAGAGCCTTATGAACCACCTGCTCAAACCATATCTCAGAAAATTTTTCCTTGTTTTCTTTGATGACATCCTCATCTATAGTCGCACCTGGGCCACACATCTTCAGCATGTTGATCTGCTCTTGCAACTGCTCTGCAAGCATAAATTATTTGTCAAGATGTCCAAGTGATATTTTGGCATGGAATAAGTTGAGTATTTTGGCCACATTTTGGGGCATGAAGGTGTTAGGGTGGACCCCAAAAAGATCCAGGCAATGCATGATTGGCCTCAACCAAAGACCTTGAAGATATTGAGAGGATTTTTGGGTCTCACAGGCTACTATCACAAATTTGTCTGTAATTATGGTCGCACATCTAGGCCCCTCACTCAACTCCTAAAGAAAAATTCATTCCTCTGGAATGATGAAGCACAACAGGCCTTTATAGCTCTCAAACATGCCATGTGTTCCACTCCAGTCTTAGCATTACCCGACTTCACCAAATCTTTTGTGATTGAATGTGATGCTTCTGGTACAGGTATTGGGGCAGTCTTAATGCAAGAAGGTCGACCCTTGGCCTTCACAAGCCAACAACTAAGTGGGAAGAATCTGGGACAATCTACCTATGAGAAGGAGATGATGGTCATATTACATGCAGTAGATACCTGGTGACCATACCTATTGGGGTGACTTTTCCGAATCCACACAGACCATCAAAGCCTTAAATATTTTTTGGAGCAACGCCTATCCTTGCCACAACAAAATAAATGGCTCACCAAATTCTAGGATATGATTATGAGATCATTTACAAGAAAGGGCACAAAAATATTGTAGCAGATGTGTTATCCCACCAATTTGAGGAGGAAAGTACCCTGCTTGCAATTTCCCTTCCCATTCCAGAATGGATTGAAGGGGCTCGCAAGGAATGGTTTTCACATCCCTGCTCTCCCAACTCATTAATCAATTGCAGGCGGATCCAAATTCCATAGTGGGATACTCGTGCTAGGATGAGATTCTTTGCTACAAGGACAGAGTCATAATATCACCAACATCCACCCTCAAAAGCCACATTTTGGTGGAGTTGCACTCATGTCCCACTGCGGGACATTCAGGCTTTCAGAAGACGTATGCTCGCACTAGAAGATCATTTTTCTGGACAGGCATGAAAAAGGACATTCTTACTTTTGTAGCTGAATGCAACGTCCGTCAGTGCAACAAAGGAGAAATAGTCAAATCCCCAGGCACATTATAGCCCTTGCCCATCCCAGCCTCAATCTGGATGGAGGTTTCTATGGATTTTATTACGGGTCTTCCAAAGTCAGGAAACAAGTTAGTCATCATGGTGGTTGTGGGCAGACTTTCTAAGTATGCTCATTTTTGCGCCCTACCCCACCCTTTTACACCGGCTTTGGCTGCTCAATCTTTCATGGATCAGATCTTCAAATTGCATGGCATGCCCACTTCCATTGTGTCTGATTGTGACCCGGTCTTCACTAGTAACTTTTGGTAGGAACTCTTCAGGCTACAAGGTACCCAACTACAACCAGTACTTCTTATCATCCACAAATTGATGGTCAAATTGAAGCAGTCAACAAATGTCTAGAGACCTAGCTTAGGTGTTTCACTTCAGAAAAGCAACATCTCTGGGTACAGTGGTTACCTCTAGCCGAATGGTGGTATAACACAAACTATCATGACACTACCAAATGACTCCATATGAAGCAGTTTATGGTCAACTCCCTCCTTCCCCTACTTCTTACATCAAGGGATGCTTGAACGTACAAGCAATGGATCAACTCCTACAGAACCGCACAACCATGCTGGCCCACCTTAGAGAGAATCTTCATCAAGCCAAAAACCACATGAAGCAACAGGGAGATCAACATCGCTTAGAATGCCAATTTCGAGAAGGGGATCAGGTATTTTTGAGGCTACAACCATATAAGCAGACATCACTCAAAGACAAGGGTTGTCAGAAATTATCTCCAAAATTCTATGGACCGTATCAACTACTTCAGTGCATTGGAGAAGTCGCCTACAAGCTAGCTTTGCCACCCACTACAAAAATCCATCCAGTCTTCCATGTCTCATGCCTCAAGAAAGTGATTGGGAACCATTGCAGAATTCAAACCAATCTACTTGAAGTGGATGAAGAAGGGTCAATCTGACTCCAACCTGAATAGGTTCTTCACACACGAGAGCAGCACCTACGTGGCAACACAATCAAGGAAGTCCTCGTCAAGTGAAAAGACACCTCTCCGGAAGATGCAAATTGGGAACCAACTACTATCCTTCAGTAGTTTCCGCAGCTTCAGCCTTGAGGACAAGGCTGTTCTTATGGGGGAGGGAATGCTAGGGTCCAACCCTAACCCCTTATTTATGTAATAGGATTGAGTCATAGTTATAGTTAAGTAAAGAGTGAATAAAGCCCATATTAATAATTGTAAGTGGTTAACCCACATTTAATGAAGGGACCACGGTTAGTTGCAAATGGGCCATGGTATTAGATAGACTGTATTAATAAGAACCATGATATTTCCCCATGGTAATGCATGTATGAATTCTATATAAAGGATAGAGACTCCCCTCAAGGAGCATCATGTCTTATTTTGTAATTGAGCTCATCTCTATTGGAGGTTTCCCCCTCGAAGAGGAAAGTGAACATTGCTTTCTGAATAATAAAATACTTGCTGTTATTTCTCATTGTTCTATGTTCTGGGTATATTTATTTACATATTTGGTATTCGGGTATCATCTTACAGGTTAAGAGCATAACATTATTTCCCTCGGAACATAGAGCATACCTTTATCTACTATCCCCATTGATATCAAAACACATAGAGTTTTCACTCTACGAATCAAGAATCTAGATCCCACTTTGTTCCACTTGCTCTACCTTGCAATATTCTAGAATGCACAATATCTCCACCTGCTTAGTACATGATTACATCCCACAGTGTCTCCACCTATTCAACCAAGAATCCAAATAAAACTAAACCATAATCAGCTAACCTCATAGATATTAGAAGCACACAGAGTTTTCCCTCTCCTAACTAGGAATCTAGAGCCCGTCGTGTTCTACCTACTCTACCTCATAGGATTCCTTAATCGATAGTGTATCCACCTACTTTTTTCTCTTCAACCACACTTCTCAGTGTGCTCCTACTCTAGCACCAATGCTTATTCCCAACATTCTTTTGCCTCAGAAGTTCTCTAGTTATTTTTGTATGCCTAACATGATATATGTGTTTATTTGTGGTAGCATCGGATGTGCTCTAAGCCTCAAATTTTTCAAGGAGGCTTGGGCACATGCATTCCAAAGAACCCCGAAACCATTTTGGGAAATTCAACCCAGAGATGATTTTATTAAAATAATTAATATTTTTAACGGAGTTCCTAAGTCTAAACTTAGGAAAAATAAAATATTAATGGTTATTAATCTGATTGTGGGTGTAACTTCTAGAATAAGACATAGATCAAGTCAAAACAATTTGAGCCTTTAATTAGAAGTTAATCCACGCCGTTGCTTTTCCAATAGAAATATATAAGAAGGGGCTTGAGTGTCATCTGGAAAACACACTAAGAGAGATCAAGAAATTTATTTTATGAAGTGAGATGTTCTAAGGAGGAAAAATCGATTGAGGAGATTTCTTGCAGTTGAGGGGAAGGGATAGTTGGAGTTGGAGTATCTTCTATGGGACCTTGAATACATAGCAGTGAGGTAGAGAAGCACCTGTGGAGGAAGCATAGGCCTAGGAATGACTAACACTGGGCCAGGAGGGCCCATGCAATGCTTGATGCAGGGCCAGAAGGGCGAGCACAGAGGCAGAGTTGTCTTCTAGAAAAAGTTTGAAACTTGTCGAGGAGAAGCCGGATCATATGGGAAGGTTCACGCCAAAGCTCCAAGAGGTAGGGAGACCTAGCACAGAGCTGACAAAGATCCTCAAAGAGCTCCACGCAGTTACTACGAAGGGGCAGCGTAGTTGTAGCTGGGGATAGTCAGTTCAACCACCAGATCAAATGGGATTTCCGGATGAAGTGAGGTAATCTCACTAAGTTTTTTGGTAGTGTCTTTTTCTTTGTAACTAGACTTTTGGAAGGGCATCTAGAGTTGTATTCAGAACTACTGCTTAATAATAATAAATCCTTAGACCTACTGCACCGGTTTTCCAACATTGGGTTTTTTTGTGGACTTTCATCCAAAAAGAATGGTGTCATGTGTTGTATTTTCTTTCTTTCTCAATATATTGTTTCTGTATAATAATTAATTAAATTAAGGTTGTAGTAGTATTTAATTTGATATTTTCCATAGAAAATAGTAAATAAATTGTATGGATTGACAAGTAGGAGAAGTTACATTAGTTGCTGCAGTAGGGATTCCTCTTGTGGAATTTTCACATGGTATCGGAGCAGTGCAGGCGAAGCAAGAAGAGAAGATCCAGTAGATCTAGCACCGAGAAGAAGATGGAATTCGAAAAAGCTGCAGGATGCAGTAGTACAAAACCCCCAAAGAGCTAACACAGTTCCAAGCTGGGACACATATTTTCGAGGTAGTCTCTCTCTAAGTAAGTCAATGGAGAGAAGGACTTCTAGTTCGTATTTTTGAAGGGGCGGGGGGAGTAACGTCAAAGCCTTAGCGTGAGAAAGCTAGTGGGACACATATTTTCAGAAGGCCATTTGTTGGGCCAAAAAACGTCAGAAGAAGGAAGAGAAGCACTTTGAGGAAACGTTTCCTTAGCAGACTTTCCACCGAGAAGTCCATGTTCTCATTGGCTTAGCAACAAAAGTGAGAAGCAGAGAGGAGATTTTGAACATTATTTGGCAGATATGGAAACCAATGGATTGAGGGATCAAGAGAGGTTGGATAGAGCATCCAACTACATCATATGGAAGGCTAGAATGTCATTCCTTCTAGATGAGCATGCCCTCAAGACGTACGTTGACAGTGTGGTGGCTGAACCTGCAGATGTAGATACACTGAAGAAGTACAAAGTTGAGATGGTGAAGGCCAAGAGGATGATCCCAAATGGAGTCAAGGATCATGTGGTGTTCCATGTTGCTAGCAAAGTGACTACTAAGGAGATGTGGGATGCCTTGGCCACATTATATGAGGTATCTTCTGAGAAGAGAAAGATGTACTTGGAGAAAAAGCTAAGATTTGCTTAGATGCAGAAGGGAGAACATCTGGATACGTTCCTCACGAAGTTGAAGGAGACCTATGATGATTTTTCAGTTGCATGGCATACACTTCAAGATTCAAAGTTAGTTAGACAGGCCCTCAATTATGTCTCAAATGAGTGGCAAGTCTTTGTGTAGAGTATCCTGGCCAGAGAAGCATTGCCAAAGTGGGATGAGATGTGGGCAGCTCTAAAACAAGAGGAGCTATGTAGAGACTTAGTCAAGGTCAAAATTGATAGAAGTAGCAACAACGATGGGTTGAAGCCCAAGGGGAGGATGATAATGCAACCCTTGCATCAAAGGAACAACCGGGGAAATAGAGGCGAAAGAATAATGTCTCTAAGGTGAAGTGTTTTAGATGTGGTGAGATGGGCCACTATGCATCCCAATGTCCTTTGAAGAAAAATGATAAGGGTGAGAAGCACAATCCTAAGGTTGCAACTGCGAAGATCAAAGAGAAGGATTTTTCCATGAAAGTTGAGATACCTCCAGGAAGGAGGTGGGATGATTTGGAGTTGTAGTTCGAAAGAGCTACAGTTGGGTAGGATCCTTGAGGAGTCCAACTCTCAAATCATACCTTGCTACAGGAGCCCAGATTAGGAGTAGTAGAATGGACTAGTGTCATTTTGCACCAAGGAGTGTTGGGGAGACAGTTGCAGTGGCTAGGAGTGCCAGAGTCTGAACATCGTAGAGAAGATTTGGTAGTAGTGCATATGGAACAAAGAAGAGGTTAGCAGCAGTGCAGTAGATTCAGAGGATCAATGCAAAGACTAGTAGAAATTAGTTCCAACATTCACGTGGTATCATACTGAACATGGTTAGTTCAGTAATTTTGGATGTTTTTTAGTTGCTTCTCTTAGCAACTGAGTTTCAGTACAGATGCAGTGTTAGCAGTGGTAGTGCTAGAAGCATAGCAGATGTAGCACTTGAGAGGGAGTTGTAGTACAGATGTATCATTGGTAGTGGTAGTGTCAAAGGCACCTATACAGTTGTAGCACCAACGCAGTAGTTGGCGGATAGCATGTCAGACATCAACAATGCAGAGGATGGTGCTTAAGAGTTAGAGTAGTATGCAACAACAATATATTGCTAGAGCACATACCTCGCTAAGAGGGAGTGTTGATTTTGGGTAGCATCAAATGTGATCTAAGCCTCAATTTTTGCAAGGAGGCTTGGGCACATGTAGTCCAAAGAACTCAGAAACCATTTTGGGAAATTCCACCCAGAGACAATTTTATTAAAATAATTAATATTTCTAATGGAGTTCCTAAGTCTAAAATTAGCAAAATTAAAATATTAATGGGTATGAATCTAATTGTGGGTGTAACTTCTAGAATAAGACAAAGATCGAGTCAAAACAATCTGAGCCTTTGATTAGGAGTTAATATAGACTGTTGGTTTTCTAGCAGAAATATATAATAGGATTGAGGGTTATTTGGAAAACACACCAAGAGAGATCAAGAAATCGATTTTTTGAATTGAGAAGTTCTGAGGAGGAAAAATCAATTGAGGATATTTCTTGCAGTTGAGGGGCAGGAATAGTTGGGGTTGGAGTATCTTCTCCAAGACCCTGAATACTCAGTAGAGAGGTAGAGAAGCACCAGTGGAGGCTTCACAGACCCTGGAAGGATTGACGTTGGACCAGGTGGGTGCACGTAGTGCTTGACTCAGGGCCAGAAGGGGAAGCACAAAGGCAGAGTTGTCTTCTAGCAGAAGTCTAAAACTTGTTGTGAAGTAGCCGAATCAGATAGGAAGGTTGATGTCATAGCTCTAGGAGGCCAGGAGACCTATCAAAAAGCTAATGTATAGCCTCAGATATCTCCACATAGGCCCATGCAGTTACTGTGGAGGGGAAACGTAGTTGTAGGTGGGGATAGTCAGTTTAGCTGCCGGATCATAGGGATTTGTCGGGTGGAGTGAGGTAATATTACTAAGTTTTCTGCGAGTTTATTTTTCTCTACAACTGGACTATCGGAAGGGCATCTTGGTTTGTATTCAGAACTGTTGCTTAATAATAATAAACTCTCAAAACTGTTGCACCGATTTTCCCGCATTGGGTTTTTCTAGGGACTTTTGTCAAAAAATAATGGTGTCATGTGTTGTATTTTCTTTCTTGCTTAATATATTTTTTCTGTATAATAATTAATTAAGTGAAGGTTGTAGTAGTATTTACTTTGATATTTTCCGTAGAAAACATTAAATAACTTGTATGGATTAACAAGTAGGAGAAGTATCATCAGTTGTTGGAGTAGGGATTCCTCTTGTGGAATTTTCATAATATGAACACCTATGACACACAATCTCATGTCTGTGATCCATTTCCAATGGAAACCATGCCTCTTCTAAGTGGTACCTCTTGTGTTTTTTTAAGTGTTGCCTCAATGCCAATTTGAATGATGTTTCCCATTCTTTCCCCTCAACTCATGTTTTTCTACCACCCCCCTCACTTTCTCTTTCTTGTTGACCATATAGCACATCCCATGAGGAAACAAAGGTGGTATGGGATTTCCCTCCATTTAGGAATCTCATTCTCTACCTCCCTACCTACCATGTAGGCCATTAAACCCTGTCATAAAAAATGGTGGAAATTGAATGAACAAACTGAGTTAACCAATTCCCAAGAAAATCCTTCCCAAACTCTAAGTCTGTGTCCACTCCTCTCAGCCAATCATTATGATTACATTTCCACAATATTTCCATGAATTAAAATTCACATGAAAATTACAAGAGGAGTAGCCAAAAAGGGTCATTATAGATCCCACCCCCTTAGAGTAATATCATCCTTAGTGTTCTATACTTGAACATAATTTAATAGTGTTGTATATTGTGACACAAAAATTCAATAGTGCTTTATACCAATCTGTTATAGACATTTTTGGGCACTTCAACCCCAATCACAAATGTCAATAAATTGAGGGCTCTTAAGTCCCTAAAAAGGTTGCTTCACTTCCTAAAGGAACAAGGTCAACTGATTACATCATCTCCCAGAAGTTCTCCACTGAAAACTGCTCATAAATGGTCAAAACTGGACCATACTGAAAGCTCCATGTAGAGGGTACGATGCATATCACCTTCCCAATGTACAGGGTGCGATGCATACTGTTTTGCTCCTCTATAGGGTGCGATGGTCGGGAATAGACAAATGGAAGGGACCAAAATGTGAGGTGGAAGATCATGGAATCTTCCAGAAGCTTCCCCTCTGACACTTGCCAATCCATTTTCGACTAGGGATGAGTAAGAGATCTTCATTCTCCAAGTGGAAGCAGGAACTATCAGAGAGAAGACACTAATCAAGATCCCAAAAGATGACTCACCTCTCTGTAATCATCTATATATGGATCCCTAATCACAGAGATCCAGAGGATGGAATTTTGTATCTTATAGAGAAGTGTTGTTGGTATTCTAGTGTACATTCATAGTGTTGGGTGATCTAGCTTTGCTTGAGGTGAAGAAGGGCTTCTTAACTGGAAGATGATGCTGGGTCAGAGCACATGGTTGTAATCTTGCTACTTTCATCTGAATAAAGCTATTCTTGTTTCCTTTCATATTCTTGTGTACTTGTTTATATATGCTTGTATATGGTTAATGCACATCTGATCCTTCATTATTTATGAATTTAGATCCTTGTTTCTTGCATAGTAGTATGTTGCTGTGATTCCACAGGTCCTTTTGAAGTTGAGCAGACAAAGAAGAAGTAGCAAAACTCTATCAAGAAGGAGAGGAAATCGAGCGCAAGACTCAGGTTGGCCCTCTTGGTTATCCTTTCATATATTTTCATAAAAGGAATCAATAGTAGACTTTGATTGTTTGTTTCTAAGATAGCCACCCATCTTAGTGGGAATAGCAGCATCCGAGTGGACACTATTCCCGTGTAACAAAATGGCGACTCCACTAGGGAGCGACTAGATTACTTGTTAGCCTATCTATCCTTGTTTCTTTTATAAACATATAGACGGAGCCTGGAGTCAAGCCAACTAGCCTTCGAACTGCATTTGTCATACAAATGCAAAGTAGATCAATGCTGCTTCAGTCAATCTCCGTGTTTTGTTTATGAATTAAACAATAGATCTGCAAGCAATCTA
>APFE030772800.1:23034-99041 GCA_000404065.3 Pinus taeda | reverse complement strand
GGAGTCTTCTTTCTGTTTCTTTCAGACTCTCTAAAATTGAAAGAGGCTGAGTTATCTTTGTCATTAAACTCGTTAAACTAAATAGCGACAAACTCATCCAACAGGATGAGAACGAGTTTCACTGTCGCTAGGCTCGCTAAAATATAGCGATAGGTTAGCCCGAAGGGCAGATTATAGAACAAGCATATGTTATCCTCCTCAAGCTTGACAAAAATAAAGAGGTACTGGTCAGCAATGACTGGGGAAAATTGGGAAGAAAACAAGAAGAAACTTTATTGGTAGCAAATCGCTCTTGAACATGACACTTTCCTTCCGCATCCATGCCGGGTTGGGTTGTTCCGTTCACTGGTCCTCATCATTGGTCTGTCACACCATCCATCTCTGGGGTTAACGCTACCAATCCATCGTCATTGTCGCTGATATGTTCAAGAGAAGTCATTCAGACAATTCACCTGGGTCTCACCCACTATAATACATTCATGCTTCATTCCTTCATGACCGCCACCCTGAACCCCCATATCGTCAGTTTGTTTTCACCTCCAAAATCATTTGCTTCATTCTGTGTCGTTGATGTGGGATTCATTAAGGCCATCCTGCGATGGGTCGCTTCTTGTCAACATCAAATCATTATCCAAGAAGTTGACTTAGGAACAACCCTTTCAGTACTTTGAAGCTTGCATGCCCCAATGGAAAGTTTCTCACTTTCGGCGACAGGTTTACATCAATGACCTTTGACCAAGAGATTTTGCGTGGTGTTCGATGCAAAGTCCCTTTTTCACACCACGTAGATTGTATTTTAGTAACTTGAGGGTCATTGTCATTATTGGTGATTCCTCTCACGCCTGTTAACAACTTAAATCATTGGTTGGTAATCAGGCGATGTCTTTCCATGTTCGACTCCAAAACATTTTTCACATGGATTGACTTGTACTCTAAGTGAAGATTGGCCGAGTTTGAAGACCCCGGATCCATCCAGGCTGCGATATATTCAGGAATATAAAAACATCCAGTGTACATCATTGCCGAACAGATGATCATCCAAATCAAAGGATGATGTGTCCATATCATCAGTCTGTTACACAGACGATCATCTGTCCTATGTACATGAAAATGAGTTTATAAAGCTGAGCATGGGAATGCCCGCCTCAGCTAGATCATGAAAAAATGTTGTCATATAATGTATTGTATTGTATCTTATTACAGGTCACCTCCCAGCTTAGAAAAACTTCATATCATCATAGTAAAGCATTTCACCCGACATCAAAAATGATTAACGACCTCATGCTTTAGGGGGCAATTATTATAGAAATTTTTGGGCACTTCAATCCTAATCACAAATTTCCATAAACTAAGGGCTCTTAAGTTGCTAAAAGGGTTGCTTCATTGCCTAAAGGAACAAGGTCAACTGATTACATCATCTCCCAGAAGTTCTCCACTAAAAAACTGCTCATAAATGGTCAAAACTGGATCATACTGAAAGCTCCATGCAGGGGGTGTGATGCATATCACCTTCCCAATGTACAGGGTGCGATGCATACTGTTTTGCTCCTCTGTAGGGTGTGATGGTCGGGAATGGACAAATGGCAGGGACCAAAATGCGAGGTGGAAGATCATGGAATCTTCCAGAAGCTTCCCCTCTGACACTTGCCACTCCATTTTTGACCAGGGATGAGTAAGAGATCTTCATTCTCCAAGTGGAAGCAAGAACTATTAGAGAGAAGACACTAATCAAGATCCCAAAAGATGACTCACCTCTCTGTAATCATCTATATATGGATCTCTCATCACAGAGATCCAGAGGCTGGAATTTTGTAATCTATAGAGAAGTGTTGTCAGTATTCTTGTGTACATTCACAGTGTTGGCTGATTTTGCTTTGCTTGAGGTGAAAGAAGGGCTTCTTAGCTGGAGGATGATGCTGGGTCAAAGATGTTCATGGTTGTAATCCTCTTGCTACTTTTTATCTGAATAAAGCTATTCTTGTTTCCTTCCATACCCTGGCGTACTTGTTTATATATGCTTGTATATGGTTAATGTACATCTGATCCTACATTATTTGTGAATTTAGATCCTTGTTTCTTACATAGTAGTATGTTGCTGTGATTCTACAGGTCCATTTTGAAGCTGAGAAGATAAAGAGAAAGCATCAAAACTCTATCAAGAAGGAGAGGAAATCGAGTGCAAGACTTAGGTTGGCCCTCTTGGTTCTCCTCTCATCTATTTTCATAAAAGGAATCAACAATAGACTTTGATTGTTTGTTTCTAAGATAGCCACACATCTTAGTGGGAATAGTAGCATTCGTTTGGACACTATTCCCATATAACAGGAGGCCGTCGAGATTTGCGAGGCTGGTCTTGCAAAGATTCGACCAGTTCAAGCCCTAATTCCTTATATCTCGACCTTGTCGGGGACATGCAAAGAAAAACAGAGAAAAAGTGGACTGCTTTGATACCATTGATCTCGATTTAAATAGGAATGCAACAAAATATAGATATAACCATATACACAAAGATGTAGTGGAAATAATACTTCATTTCATTAATGTAAAAGATTGAAATATGCTTACAAACATAAATGGAAATAAACTAACTAGGGTGATGGTAGCTTATCTCTAAGAAGAGATGTGGCAGCTACATGCCTCTGAATTGTGTTACAATGAGGCTTGAAGGCCTATTTATTGTTTAGAAACAATGGAAAACCCTTAACATCCCAAAGCCTAACCCTAGAAGATGAAACGCCAAATTGTGGGCCCCGTTTGGGTAAACTGGTACATCGATTTCCCGGGGTCGTAACTTTGGCATACGATCTCCGTTTGATGCATACAATATCTCGTTAGAAATATCTATCTGAGAAATAAAACTTTGGGATGAGGAACATTAGATCATGGACCCATGTTGCTCCCAGTTTTCCCAAAAAATCTTGTTTAGGGCCTCAAAACGGCTCCGGAAGTTCAGGACTCGAAAAACTGCTAAAAATAGTAAATTTTGCTACAATTATAGAAACTAAAAAACTGAAAGAGACAGTAGTGGGGGTCCAAATGGGATAGGTGGGTGGCCACCAACGTTCACTTGGATCATTCCTCCCCCCTTAGGAAGCAATGGTCCCCATTTCGTTGAGTTCCTCCATCTACTGAACTTGGTCCATGGTGAGCTATTCTGCAATCTCGGATGTGTCCAGTAATGGTGGGAAGCATGGTTGAGGGCGATACACATTGAACACTTGGTACAGGTGAAGGAATGGAGGAATTTTGTGCTCTAAAGCATTATTTCCCACAACCTTAGTAATGGTGTAAGGACGATGTTAGGATGGTCAGAGCTTCTGATGGGCTCTTGTAAGGCGTTCTTTCCATAGATGCAACCATACTTTGTTGCCCACCTAAATCTTGTGTGGTACCCCTGTGGGTGAGGAGAAGTTGTTCCTGTGTTCTGTCATGATTGTATTCCTTTTTTGCTGTTGCTGCATGGAGGAACCCTTCACGAGTGTCATGGATGTGGTGGCCATCTTCCCCTTATGAGTGTCATGGATGTGGAGCGAATCAGACATAAAATGAATTTCCTAGTCTGGGAGATGAGCTTGCTGCCTTTCTTAGTAGAGATCAAAGAGGTGGTGGTAGGTGGGGCTACCTTTGGTATCCTTTATAATGAATTATCCAAAGAAATAATGACAACGTAATGCCTTGAATCATACACAGCATGTCACTTCCACAAGTATGGTTGGCCTAATAAAACATCACAAACATCCAGAGGTGTAACATCACACAATACCTTGTCTGTGAAGGGCTTGATGCTGTAGGGAAGGTGGCACTGCTAGCAAACTTTGAGATCTCATCCTTCATGAAGCCACACGATACTGTACAGCTGTGGGAGTGGTGTATTCGGTAGGCACAACCACTTCACAACCTCTGCTGAAATGAGGTTCTTTTGGCTGCCACTGTCGACAATGAATTGCAATAGTGAACCCTTCACCCACATCAGTGAGTGGAAAAGACGTTCCCCCTCCTCTGGATCTTTGGGCTCATTCTTCTGGATCTTGGCAGTGGCAACAGTGGCATTGGGCTCCACATCAATGATTTGCTTCCCTTTGCCATTCTCCTTATTGAGTTCTGACTCAAGGTCGGAAGATGCATTTGATTCAGAAGCCTTCAACTCTGCCACCAACGACTGCTTGGTCCGACACTCACTTGTGTTGTGAGTGGGGCTCTTGTGGAACTCACACCAGTTTCCTATGTCCTTCTTTGATTTCTTGGTGTTGTTCTTTTCTTGTGGCTTCGACAGGTAGTCTTGGGTCACCCTGCCTTGGCTTTGTCCTTTGGTCTTCAGATTCATAGATCCAAAGTCTCGCTTCTTCTGTTTGAACTTTTGCTCAATTTTGACAGCGTATCGGTACACCATGCTGAGCGAGGAGATGTTCAGGAACTCCATATCTTCCTGGATGTATCTGTGTAGGCAGCCGCAGTATTTGAGTACCAAATATAGCTTAGAGTCCTTGATACCCAATTGTGTGCGAAGGGTATCAAAAATGTTTGTGAACTCTGGCACATCTTGGTCCCTTCACTGCCGTAGTGTGGTCCATTTGATGTATTTTTCCTCATAGCTTTTGACAGGGTAGTACTGCTCCTTGAAGACATCTCAGAATGAATGCCAAGTGGGTGCAGCTTAAAATAGTGAGCCCATACTTTCATTCTTTTGATCGTAGTAGGTTTCCCACCAGTCATTGATGTGGGGGGCTACTTTGAGAAGAGAGAAAACGATCTTTTCTCGACTCGAAAATTCATGAACAGAAAAATACCCATCTAACAGATTTAACCATTTATCTACGACATCTGCATCTATTTGACCCTCGAAGATGGGGATTTCAAAATTAATTTGTATGTTAAATGATGTGGTGTTTCTAGAGTAGCTGTTGGAAGCCGATGCATCACCTCTAGGTAGTCGCTGAAGGATCTGCGCAAAGCTATCCATCATCACATTCCTTTGCTACTCGAGGGCTTCTTCAAGCAAGATTTTGATAGGATCTCCTGCCCCCTTGTCTTTCTTTTCATCTGCCATGGGAGGCCATCAGGATTTGTGATGTTGTCCTTGGAAAGGTTCGACCAGTTCAAGCCCTAACTCCTTATATCCCGACCTCATTGGGGACATGCAAAGAAAAACAAAGAAAAAGCAGACCACTTTGATACCACTAATCTAGATTTAAACAAGAACGCAACATAATACGGAGATAACCATATACACAAAGATGCAATAGAAATAATACTTCATTTCATTAATGTAAAATACTGAAATATGCTTACAAACAGAAATGGAAATAAACTAGCTAGGGCGATGGTAGCTTATTTTTGAGAAGAGATGTGACAACCAAATGCCTTTGAATTGTGTTACAATGAGGCTTGAAGGCCTATTTATTGTTGAGAAACAATGGAAAACCCTTAACATCCCAAAACCTAACCTTAGAAGATGAAACGCCAAATTGTGGGCCCCGTTTGGGTAAATTGGTACATCAATTTCCCGGGGTCATAACTTTGGCGTACGATCTCTGTTTGACGGATACAATATCTCGTTAGAAAGATCTATCCGAGAAATACAACTTTAGGGTGAGGAACATTAGTCCATGGACCCATGTTGCTCCCAGTTTTCCCAAAAAACGTCGTTTAGGGCCTCAAAATAGCTCCAAAAGTTCAGGACCCAAAAAAAAAACTAAAAATAGTGAATTGTGCTACAATTACGGAAACTGAAAAAATGGGAGAGACAGTTGTGGGGGTCCAAATGGGATAGGTGGGTGGCCACCAACATCCACTTGGATCATTCCTCCCCCCTTAGGAAGCAATGGTACCCTTTGTGTTGAGTTCCTCCATTTGTTAAACTTGGTCCATGGTGAACTATTCTGCAATCTCAGATGTGTCCAGTAATGGTGGGAAGCATGGTCGAGGGCGGTACACATTGAACACTTGGTGCAGATGAAGGAATGGAGGAATTCTATGCTCTAAAGAATTATTTCCCACAACCTTAGTAATGGTGTAAGGACCATGTTGGCATGGTCGGAGCTTCTGATGGGCTCTTGTAAGGCGTTCTTTCTATAGATGCAACCAGACCTTGTTGCCCACTTGGAGCTTGTGTGGTACCCCAGTGGGTGAGGAGAAGTTGTTCCTGTGTTCTGTCATGGCCATATTCCTTTGCTGCTGCTACTGCATGGAGGAACCCTTCACGGGGGTCATGGATGTGGTGCGGATCTTCCCCTTACTTTGGGAGTGAATCAGACATAAAATGAATTTCCTAGTCTCGGAGATGAGCTTGCTACCTTTCTTAGTAAAGATCAAAGAGGTGGCAGTAGGTGGGACTACCTCCAGTATCCTATATAATGAATTATCCAAAGAAATAATGACAACGTGAGGCCTTGACTCATACACAACATGTCACCTCCACAAGTATGGATGGCCTAATAATACATCACAAACATCCAGAGGTGTAACATCACACAATATCTACTTTGTGTATGGCTTGATGCTATAGGGAAGGTGGCACTACTGGCGAAATTTGAGATCTCTTCCTTCATGAAGCCACCCGATACTTCACAGCTGTGGGTGTGGTGTAGTCAATAGGCCCAACCACTTCATGACCTATGCTGAAATGAGGTTCTTTTGGTTGCCATTGTCGACAATGAATTGCAGCGGTGAACCCTTCACCCACATCTAGGAGTGGAAAAGACATTCCCCCTCCTCTAGATCTTTGGGCTCATTCTTCTAGATCTTGGTGGTGGGAACAGTGGCGCTGGGCTCTACATCAATGATCTGCTCCCCTTTTCCATTCCCCTTGTCGAGTTCTGACTCAGGGTCAGAACATGTATCTATTTTGGAAGCCTTCAACTTTGCCACCAACGACTGCTTGGTCCGACACTCACTTGTGTTGTGAGTGGGGTTGTTGTGGAACTCACATCACTTTCCTGTGTCCTTCTTCGATTTTGTGGTGTTGTTCTCTTCTTGTGGCTTTGACGGGTTGTCTTGGGTCACCCCTCCTTGGCTTTGTCCTTTGGTCTTCGGATTCACAGATCCAAAGTCTCGATTCTTTTGTTTGAACTTTTGCTCGATTTTGACAATGTATTAGTATGCCATGCCGAGCAAGGAGATGCTCAAGAACTCCATCTCTTCTTGGATGTATCTATGTAGGTAGTGGCGGTATTTGAGAATCAAATGCAGCTCAGAGTCCTTGATACCCAACTGTGTGCGAAGGGTATGAAAAATGTTTGTGAACTCCGGCACATCTTGGTCCCTTCCCTGCCACAGTGTGGTCTATTTGATGTATTTGTCCTCATAGCTTTTTACAGGGAAGTACTTCTCCTTGACGGCATCCCGGAATGAATCCCAAGTGGGTGTGGCTGAAAATAGTGAGCTTGTACTTTCATTCTTCTACTCGCAGTAGGTTTCCCACCAGTCCTTGACATGGGGGGCTACTTTGAGAAGAGCGAAAACAATCTTTTCTCGACTCGAAAATTCATGAATAGAAAATTACCCATCTGGTAGATTTAACCATTTATCTACAGCAGCTGCATCTATTTGACCCTTGAAGATGGGGATTTCAAAATTAACTTGTACCTTAAAAGCTCTTGGAAGCCGATGTGTCACCTCCGGGTAGCCGCTGAATTATCTGTGCATGCTATCCATCATTGCGTTCCTTTGCCACTCGATGGCTTCTTTGAGCAATATTTTTATAGGATCTCCTACCCCCTCGTCTTTTTTTTCATCCGCCATGGTAGGCCGTTAAGTTTTGCAAGGCTGGTCTTGCAAAGGTTCGACCAGTTCAAGCCCTAACTCCTTATATCGCGACCTCGTTGGGGACATGCAAAGAAAAATAGAGAAAAAGAAAACCGCTTTGATACCACTGATCCGGATTTAAATAGGAACACAACAAAATACGAAGATAACCATATACACAAAGATGCAGCAGAAATAATACTTCATTTCATTAATGTTATATACTGAAATATGCTTACAAACATAAATGGAAATAAACTAGCTAGGGTGATGGTAGCTTATCTCTGAGAAGAGATGTGGCGGCTACATGCCTCTAAACTGTGCTACAATGAGGCGCGAAGGCCTATTTATTGTTGAGAAACAATGGAAAACCATTAACACCCCAAAACCTAACCCTAGAAGATGAAACGGCAAATTGTGGGCCCCGTTTGGGTAAATTGGTACATCAATTTCCCGAGGTCGTAACTTTGGCATACGATCTCTGTTTGACGTGTACAACATCTCGTTAGAAAGATCTATCTAAGAAATACAACTTTGGGAAGAGAAACATCAATCCATGGACCCATGTTGCTCCCAGTTTTCCCAAAATATGTTGTTTAGGGCCTCAAAACGGCTCCAGAATTTCAGGACTTGAAAAACTGCTAAAAATAGTAAATTGTGCTACAATACAAAAACTGAAAAACTGAAAGAGATGGTCGTGGGGGTCCAAATGAGATAGGTGGGTGGCCACCAACATCCATCTGGATCAGGGGTGGAAGGAAGTGACAATTCAATAGGTAGGTTCACAACTTCTCCCACCTCATCCTGTGGAACTAGAGCTATTTGATGAGAAGAGGACGAAGGGTCACTTTGGACAACAACCTTGATTGTCTCAGGTTTATAAGCTCTAACAATGAGGTATGCTGGGAGGGGATCGAAAGATTCTAACTCATGTGGATTGTTTGAGAAGTGAAGAAGATACTGATGGAAGTGTTCATAAAAGTGCGCAATTGATTCCTCATGTGATTTTCACAAATTTAGAATTTTGCGATTAAGTGATTTACGGTCATAATGAAAGAAAGCACGACCAACCTCTCTTACCATGTGATTGAAAGAGTGAATAGAGGCCGCACGCAATGTGAGACACTGTTTCTTAATGCGCCCTTTGAACGTGTAAGCGAACAACCCATTGGAAATGTTGTTTGAGTGGACTTCATCCCTATCACATAAAACCAAAAAGGAAAATTTGTGAATTAACAATGTTGTTCCACTTTCACCATCATATTTAAGTTGTGATAAGTCATCGATAACATCCTCCGACACTTTCAAATCATGAGCATTAGAAAAAACATGTCGGGGTTGATATTGTGATGTAAGTCATGAATGATGTGCAGAGGTTCAAAATAGACTTTGAGGGTTCAGCTTGTCATCTGGCCCTCCTTCTAGCACTAGAAATGTTGACGATGTTGGAACCACCAACATTCAAGGGGATCTCCCTAGTAAGAAGTCCCAACTAGACCTAAGACCATTTGGAGTAGGAGTTCTAGTAGTGGGTGGCAGTGTAGTGCCTTGACCGTGGTAGCACATAGATATAACTATGATGACTTTGGTCAGAAGAAAGTGTGTGACCTTGCAGCGAGTCAAGTGATATGCATGGGGGGTTTTAACACATGAATGGGAAAAGGAAGTGCATCCCTTAGAAGCTTGTAATAATACTCAACCTGAAAGGAACACATGAGCGAAATTACATCACAAGCTCTAATGCGCAATAATCCACAAAACAAAGTGATGGGTTAATCCAACAACACACCTTTAACCAGATTCATACAATTGCAAACAAAATAGTTATGATAATAAAATGCATAAGTTAAAAAACATAGATTGCTAAAACAACTAGAATAGTCCAACTATAATAACAACATATGCATGAAAACGCGTTGGCTCAGTTATTATTATTATTAAGTGAAAGTTCCATCCATACATACACCATTGACAACCACTAGCCCCAATAGTGGAACATTACAATCAAGAACACCTGCTCCTCCAAAGATGTATACTTGCTCTACATTGTGGAGAAGCCAAGGCTCGTCAAAAAACTCCCATGCCTTCTCTAAGCCTAAGCCCAGCCAAAATCTTGGCTCCCAAAAGCCTATTCAATGAGTTATGAGGTTCTATTTATAACAAAGGGTGGGATGACCCTTGACTCTTTGACTACCCTCATGACTCTTCAAATTATTTACAAATAACTCTTTACATTACATAGTGACTATTCACATTCCACTAATGACACTTGGAATTTCACTTGCAACATATTTACAAATAATATAGATTTTCTACATGTACCCATATGAGACAAAATAGGCTAGAGATAGCCTAACAAGACAAAACTCTATGACTTAGAAGTTTGGGGAAATACCAACACGAAAACATCCACTTGATAACTCTCAGTGACATACTGATACCAAGCTTGGTACTATGCTATGTTGTCCCCATACTGCTTGATAGTGTCTTTCTGAAAGCGGACTATTGCCTCTTTATCTTGTGGGTATATGGTTTTGGAACCCTTTTCCAACTCATCCTGAAGCATGCAAAACATGGTCTTGACTATGGTAGGACCATCAATGTACTTCTGCTTGTTTTCTGCGCTCATCTCCAAGTCATCACTGGTGGCCTCTCACCTTAGTTGCTCCATGTACTTGTTGATCTCTAGTGATACTTGGTTCTTATTCCTGGCTATGGGGAGGGAACCGATTGATGGGATCTTGTGCATTCTCACCATGACATCCAAATTATTGAAAAATCGTGCATATGAAGTATGTATGTTACTAACGAATGGGGTGAGTTGCTCATATTTCTGGATCTTCATATGGATCTTTGATTTGTCTAGCTCTGCCTACGGCTTCGTCATTTTGGGAAAGTGCAGCAGAGCTCCTTCGTATCTTATTGTTCAATGTCTATTACTACACATGGGCAATAACAATGTGTATGTCTCTGAGGGTTTGGAAAATCTTTTTTCTCTGCCACTAGAAAGAAAATATATGGACAACCACCTTATGCACGGTGACAAATTTGTCATAGAGTTTCCACATGGTGGACTCAAGAGTTATACTTAAGCAAGTATCACTTTCCTCATTCCTATCATTGTAGATCCTATAGATTGTTTTTCTTTCTACCTGGCCACTTGCAAGTTCTTATCCATTTATTCATTCTCTTTGAGAAGGAACTTCACATTTGAGCTCATGGCTCCTGCGTAAGACATAGTGGCATTGACCATGGAAACTGGATGCTTTCTAACATTTGGCATTATCACCCTTTCCTTCAGAAATGTAGGTGATGCGTGATCATCCTAAAAATTATTTCTCTGTCCCTGTACAATATTCTGTTGCAACTCATCAAATGACAAATTGTACACATCCATCACCGGATCATCATCAAGGAGAACAACTTCTCCTTGCTTGCCCAACACTGGTTATGATACCAGAGGTGGTGGAGACTACGGGGTGACCTCGTATGCTCTCAGCATGAGGTCAGTATCTTGGTCCTGTCGCTCCTTTCCCAACTCCATGTTAATTGCTTCAAGCATTTGCTCAATATTTTGAGCAATCTCCTAATCCTGTATCCGCTAACTGTTCTGACTCCTCAACCTGTATGGGCACAATTTGCTTTGTCATTTTGCCTTGCCCTTGTTCATGTTCATGTTTCTGCCTCTCTTCCCTCTCTCTCCTTCTTAGCTCCTGTTCCTCTTTCAACTTCTTCTCTGTTTCTTGCAACATCCTTTCTGCTTCCTCCAACCTTTACTTCTCTTTGTTCCTCCATTCTACTCTCTTTATACATTGTTACCTTTTTTCCTCCACTTCCCAAGCCACTTTCTCAATGAGAGGATCTTCTTTGAACTTGTAGCTTTGCTCAGCCTCTAGGTTCTCGACAATCTTCCTCTTACCCTTTTCCTCCACCGGTTTGCTGCTTATTGCTGTTGTTATTGTTGCTTCTTGTGGTGTTGATGCATGTAGAGAATCTTTCCATTTTGTGGCTATAATGACTGGTTTATTAGGCTTGGAGTAGTTGTTACAATACCTACAAGGGTCCTCCTTTTCCCAATGACATGCCCCATGGATCCATTGATAATACACCCTCACACAATGGTTCTTACAAATCTTGTGGGGATCATACATATTGTAATCTTTGGTGCCTAACTCAAACTTTTCTATCTCTTGAGCTTCAACATCCACATATTTCAAGTTCTTAATCTCGTACAATCTAATATGCAAAGTAAGAGAAGGCCAAGGTGCCTTATTCATCCTATGCAATCCTACTGATAACCCTGTGGAGATGTGATATGCGACCTCTGGAATGACCAATTTTTCCATGGCATACCTTGGTAGAACATGGGGAGGATTCTCTGTATGAAACATCCTGATTAAGGTGTGACTAGGTGAGGCATACCAATCTGTAATGTTAAGTAATGCCTGCATAACTTCTTGAGACATGTAAGGTGGATCTTGCTCAAAGATCAACTTGTACATTAGTGTTATGTGGAATTTTGCATCTACGGATAAACACAATTTCCCTAGGTGGGTAGCTACACCTAGAACAACATAATTAAAGTGCTTAACCTTTTTCTATGGAAGATAAATAAGACAAGCGACCTACTTTTTATCTTTCGGTTTCCCTTTGTGTCCTTTGTATGGCTCACGTCACTCCTTCTTGAACTAAATCTGCTCGACAAGTACCTGCAATCATAAATAGAGGACAAAAGCCATTCAAAGCAAGTTATATATCTACTATAAGAAATGGAATCGAAAGCATTTTCACATATAATCATCATACATAAAGACAAGAATATGGGAAAAGGTGTAAACATTTTTATTAAGTAGAAGGAAGAGTTACAACCATGAAGTCCAATTCAATGTCACTCCCCCAGTCTGAGTTCCATTCGACATCACATAAAAATCACAACACTCTGGTAGCATAAAAATACTTTCTTACAATATAAAACCTCACACCAATAGTATCTCCTTACAAATTCTCAAATTCCAGCCCTTGATCACTTAGATGAGTGCTCAATTTATAGGAAAATGGAGGTGGTTTGGTCATAAATGAGGGTATTGAATGGCCTTCCAAACATAGAATTAGTTTCCATGGAGGAAGGGGTGAGAGGATAGGAGGTTACTTAACTCATTTCCTATCCAATTTCGAGCTCATAGGAGATGATAAGTGTGGGAATATTCTAGAATTCTCCAGAAGATAAGAATATTCCCAGAACCCTATGAAGAATTCGCTCAATCTTGCCCAGTGCAGGTCAATGTGGGCCTAAGTGCACTGAAATGCACCCTTACATGGGCCTACCTGCACTAAAGCACATTTACCCCTGACCAAGGCTACACTGGTCCCTCAAGGAGGCATTTCTGGAGGGCTTCAGGTCAAGAAACTTTTAGGGAAGGAGGCATTCAAAGTAATGACTTGTCTAGGGCATGTAACAACTATATTAGGGTTTGATGAGCCGTAATAGTACTGATATGAATGTTGGGAGTGATGTACCCAAATGGATCTACAACAACTGCGCCCTAAAGCATGAAGTATAAAATGATAATGTCGAGTAATATGCTTTACGATGTGATGGGGAGGTTCTAAAGCGGATGGTGACCTGCATCAATTACAATACATAATATCATGATATTTTGAATTTTTTTATGAATCGCTGAGGGAAGGCATACCCATGCTCAGGTTATAAAATTTCATTACATGTACATAGATATTCGTCTACAGATATAGACCCATGATGGGATGACCATCAGTGTAAAGCCATCGTACGGATGATTTGGTACTTTCCTGAAATCGCAGCCTAGATGGATGAAACTAGATTTGGGGTCTTCTATCTCGTTCAATAATTTGTTCAAGTATGAGTCTAACCATGTGAATATATGATCTGAAGTCAAACATGGGAAGACACCATTTGATTACCAGCCAATGACAGAAGCTGTTAACAGACGTGAGAGAAATTGCCGATAATGATAATTATCCTCAAGGTATTGCAGTACATTCTGCATGGTGTGAATGGATGTTTTGATGTTGAACACCATACAAAGTCTTTCAATCGAAGGTCAATGATGTCAACCTATCGTCGAAAGCTAGAAACTTGGCATTGATGTATGCAAGCCCCAAGGTACTGAAAGGGTGTTTCTAAGTAAACTTCTTGGATAATGTGCTGATGTTGACAAGAAGTGACTTGTCATAGGAGGGTCTTGATGTATCCCACATAAATGACATGAAACGAGTGTAATGATTTTTGGAGATGGAATGTGACTGACAACACAAGGTTCAGGAACGGGGGTCATGAAAATGAAGGTTTATGAGTATTGCAAAGGATGAATTTAACTGAGTGACTTCTCTTGAACATATCGGTGACACTAAATGAAATGGCAACATTGACCCAAAATCAAATTAAGGGATGGTATGATAGACCATAGGTATGATAACCATCAAGCAGATAACCCAACCCAAGTAGTCACAGTGATGAAGTGAAAGTGTCATGTTCAAGAGAAATCTGTTGCCATAAAGTGGTTTACCCCTTTTCCCATTTTCCCTAATCATTGCTGACCAATACCTCTTTATTTTTTATGAATCTTGAGGAGGATAACATATGCTTGTTGTATAATTCCACCCTTCGGGTGAATCCATCACTATGTGATGTTTTAACGAGTCTAACGAAGGTGAAACTTGGTCTTGTCATGATGGACAAGTTTGTCGCTATTTGATGTTTTAATGAGTTTAATGACAATGATAACTCGGTCCTTTTCATGTTTAGTGAGTTTGAAAAGGGATAAAAATGAAACTGCACAAGTTCTTTTTCATAAATTTGTCTCTCTAGTCCAAAAAAGTGTAAAATAATACGAGAGAGAACCTATTGAACATGTTCAATCAACGTATTCCTTTTTCATAAATAATCTATCTCAGTCTAGAAAAGGTTAAACCTATACTGAGTAGATGTCATTTCCAATACGTTAACGAGATGAAAAGGACAAGCACTTGACAGTCTTTTCATATTTTGAGAGTCTGAAAAGAGCTTAAAGAGGACTCCAAGGAGTTCCTTTTTCGATGTTTAACAGAGCTCAAAAAAGAGATAAAAGTATGCTCTGTGGTCATACAATTCACGATCATGCACGTCAAATTCTGTAAGTCAGCTGTAAATCTGTTCAAAACAACACCAAATAGATTAAACATACCTATTTCATTGGTAAAAATAAGTAAAGGCTAAAGTTTATTCATTTAATGATCATGAAATAAACATAAAAACAAGATTTTACCATGTCATTTTCACCATTTGATATTTACCATTCAGTTTGTGCTCTGAACTAGTTTTTTACCTCAAACTTTGGCAGCTGATTGTGAGAGACTATGTGGATCATTTCTTGTGTTGTCCAGACTAGGTAGAAGATCTACCCTTCCTCTTTCTTTTCATGTCATTCTTTTACATTTTCAAGCAATTTTTTTGGGTTTTTAGGGCCCCTTGTGGTTAGAATATTTCACCTTGGGATCAGCGCAACCTTCTACATCTAAAACTACACTACAAAGCACCCAAATAGAATGGTAGCTGCTCTGCAGTGCACTGTCACCTTGCCTAGGCTGCGCTAGGTGAGTTTCAAAAATTTGTTTCACCTGTTTGGCCCAAAATTTCTCCATTTTTTTGCATGAAATGGATCCTAACTAAGCTTATGGTTTGATTTCAGGTTTTCATCAGATCATAATGTCTATTACTTGGTGAGAAAGATAGCATGAAGAAGAAGACATGGTTGCCCTAAATGATTCGGGTACTGTTGAGGCCCTCAGAAACTGTGGGTTGCTAAAATACTTCAGGTTGTCTGAGATGAGGCAACAATTAGAAATGTTGCAGTTCTTAGTTCATGCATGGGATCCAACAGATCATGCTTTTCACATAAGGGACAAAGTGGTCCCTATTATGATCGATGATGTTTACTTTCTTACAGGGTTTTCGAGACGTGGTGCCCCCATTTATATTTCAGGTTCTTCCTGTGTGGGTGAATCAGTGAGGGACTATGTTTGACAATTATGTCAGCTAGGTACACAGCCTAGCAAATACGGAAAGATAATCATGAAATATATTCGTGATTTTCATTTGAGAACAATCCTTTTCACTATCACAAAGTTCGTAGGCAATGTGACACTTCATTTGGCAACAGATCATACATGCAGTATGCACTTGAGTGTATTGAGCCAACTATATTCAATTGGTGTGAGACCATACTTTCCTCACTGAAAGAGTAGCTAACAAAGGTAAAGAGAGATAAGACGAAGAATTTTAGCTATGGATCACTCATAATCCCTTTTACCTTAGAGAGAATTCCATTGATGCAACCTCTGTATGTAACACTGGGTGTAGCTGGTCCTAGAGATCCACAGATGTAGAGGTGGGTTGAATTGATGGCTAGATATGCTGGTCAGTCATCAATCACATTTCCTACTGCATTCTTCAGTTGGCTCAATCAACAACACATTGTCATCGAGGAGCATCCATATGCAGATCTAGAGTTGAGTTTACCAGTGGGCGCTCAATGGGGTGCTATAGGTAAATTGTTTTTGACCAAATGTTTTTGATTTTTAAGTTTCAATATGTCTTTGTGTTTTCGATGTTTCCAAGACTAAACTAAAATCGTTCTCATATATATAGATGTTGGTACTATTCAACCTATGGGACATCAATAGGAGGCACATGGACCATTGCAGAGAAATGTCGGGAGGGTAGTTCTCCAGGATTTGGATTTGATTGAGACACTAGCAGAGTTGCAGGATCATGTAGAGGGGTTAACCCTCGGTATTCTAGATATCCGGATCAAGGAGTTACCTATGAGGTTCTAGTTCCATACTATTTGTGTTCTTGGTTGTTGGATGCGGCTATTGTGCATGATATCTCAGGCTGTGACCTGTTATGATGAGCATCACTAGGTCTACTTAGGATGATTTTTGTATCCATTTTGAGTTTTTAGGTGAGATGACCAAACATGTCTTGGACACAAATTTTGTAAAAAATTTGAGACATCTATGTATTTTTTACTTTCAGAGTTTTTATAGATGGTTATGTTCAATCCTATTCAACTAATGATGTGAATTGAAAATTTACTTTTACATGTGTCACAAATGTCTATTTAACACATAGTTCGCTAATGAATCGGCTAATGTGTTAAAGTTTCTGGAAATATGTTGATATTTAATGTACTCAAAATGTCTTTCCAAAAGACAAACTCTAAAGAACATACGAGGAATAGTTGGGTTTCAGATGGTATAAATGTTTGTTAGTTGCAGTATGATGAGTTGTGAGTTTAGCCTAATGATGATTCGACGAATGCCAAGTGAAATGGCATCAGAGAGAAGTTCAATCAATGCGCTATACTCAGCGTTCTTGTTCATAGAACGACTGATACAAATCCCTTGAAAACTCACTAACTTGCCACTTGGAGCAAAAATGACCCATGCTGCAAAAGATAGGTTCTGTGTACTATGACTAGCATCATCGGCGTAACCAAAAAATGGTTCCAAAGATTCCAACATCTGCAAAAAATGCAAAGAGGATTACTTAACAACATAAAAAATCTAAAAGACACACTAACACACACACATGCAATTAAAGCATATATACAATGATTTTACTACACTCAATTAAGCCGCTCCCCCCTAGACCACCCCCGCAGCGAATATTTTATGGGCGGCGTTGCCACCCCATTTCGATCTAGGGTCGAATGCGGTGATACCTTTGAATACAGAAGATAATTAGGCTCCACACCCAACAAAATTTTCCTGCTCCTAGTTTATCAGCTTCCTGGTCATAAATCAAGACCAGGTCTCCTTCTGAGAAAATGCGAGGCTTGACATTTCAGTCATATTGCGCCTTGATTCATTTCTTATGTGCTTCATTAGACAATGCATCTTCACGATGGGTTTCATCTAGATGGATGAGTTCTAAGAAATGTGCTTCTTCATCAGAAATGTCGGGTGACAGGTCAATTGCAACTTTGAGAGATGAGATTTCACACTGTATCGGCAAGATTACCTCCATACCATACACCAACTAAAAGGATGTGAATCTAGTTGCATTCCTTATTGAGGTTCTATATGCCCAAAAAGTAGAGTACATGATTAAATGACAGTTTCGTTTATGAACCCATATCATTCTTTGAATCATTCGCTTTAGGACTTTTTTGATGGCCTCAATTTGTCCATTAACTTGCGGATAATAAGGAGTAGAACTATCATGTGAAAGTCCTAACTTAGAAGTTAACTCAGTCATCATGTGATTGCGAAAATGAAACCCATGATCTATAACTATAGCTTGTGGTAACCAAACCGGGAAACCACGTGGTTGAAAAAGAAAAGTGCAGCCGTCTCGCCACTTTTGTTTAATGTAGGCATTGCCTCAGCCCATTTTGTGAAATAGTCAACAACGACTATAATGTACCCATGCCCCTTGACCAAGTGAGGTTTACATGTCATGAAGTCAATGCCCCATTTGGTGAATGGTGCAACATCGACGATATGATGTAATGGTGTAGGTGGTAATCTAGCGTTTTGGTCATATATCTGACATGTATGAAAACTTCTGACTGCAATAATGCAATCTTTGAATATGGTAGGCTAGAAGTAACCAGCTAGATAATCCTCTATTTTGTAGCATAACCAGATAAGTGTCCACCACAAGCACCTGAATGGAAATCATTCAAAACTTTCTCGGCTTCTGTGAGGCACCTCCATAAAATCATATCAATACCATGATAGTAAAGAGTGTCGCCAATGATAAGATAATATTTGGCTTGGTATTAGATACGTCACTATTGCGAGCAAGAGTTATTTGGCCAGGAAGTTTGGGTCTGGAGATAAATCAATATATCTCCATACGACGAGCTAGATGATGAAATCAGGAATAGAGACTCTTCCAGAATTGATGGTTCTGATGTTGAATCAATGTTATTCAAGGGAAGCTCGCAAAGAAGCTCAGTGAAAACTATAGATTTCTTTGATTTGTATTTGATGAATTCCAAATCAAATTCCTACAAAACGACAATCCATTTTGAGTATTTTCCCCCCATCAATTGACATGACAAAATATATGTCATAGGGTTGCAATCCAAAATAACTGTGGTCTTTCGGAGTAGGATATAGTGGTGAAATATTTGTACAGCTTGAATAACAACCAGAGCTAACTTTTCAACGTAAGAGTACTTAACTTCTATATCATTGAGATTGCGGCTCAAATAATATATCAGATGTTCATTCCCATGTTCTTCTTGGACTAAAACCATTCCAAAGGTTGTATTTGTAGCAACGAGATACAAGAAGTAGTTGTTTTGATAATTAGGGGAATACATTAATGACACTCTAATCAAGGTATCTTTAAGAGCATCAAAGGAAGCTTGCGCAACCTGATGCCAATGGAAGGGTATCCCCTTTTTCAAAAGACAATTAAATCCTTTAGCTATTTCAACATAACTGGGAATGAACCTCCTCAGAAGGTTAGCCTTCCCTTGGAGTCTTTGTAACTATAATAGATTTGGAGGTGGAGGCAAGTCAATAATTGCCTGAACCTTAAGTGGGTTGAGTTGAATCCTTCCTTAGAAACTAAGAAACCAAGAAAATGACCAGAACCAGCACAAAACACACATTTGTGTGGATTGAGTCACATTTTGTAGTGTCAACACTATAAAAATATAGCTCTCAAATGCTGCGGGTGATCAGTATGCTTTCGTGAATGAGCAGGTAAATCATCAAGGTATGGTTGAACAATATGTTTGATGTCATGGAAGGCATAGTTCATTGCCCTCTAAAAAGTTGCCCCTGCATTCTTCAAACCAAAAGGGAGTTTCTTGTAAGAGAATGTGCCCCATGGAAAAATGAAGTTAGTTTTAGCTTGGTCCTCTGGGCAGATACTGATCTGATTATAGCTAGAAAAACCATGCATGAATGAAAATATTTCACATTCGACACATTCATCAATAATCTGGTCGATAAAGGGAGTGGGATAATTGTCTATTGGACAAGCCTGATTAACATCCCTATAATCGATGCACACTCGTATTGTCCCTTGTTTGTTCATGATAGAAACAATATTGCAAAGCCAATTAGTAAGAGGAACATGGTATATGAAGCCAACATGCAAAATTTTTTCAACTTCTATTTTAATGGCAGCAACCTTCTTTGGATGAATAGGGTGGAGGCGATGTCATACTGGTTTGACATCAGGATACATATTGATTTCATGTTCAACTATATTAGAGTCAATACCTGGCATCTCCTCATATGACCATGTATCTCAGGATTCACGAAAGAGAGCATGGTAAATATCAAGTTATGATGGAGAACAAGATTTGCTAACATGAATGTTTTCTACAACTTTAGGTTTGGTCGAAATATTGATAGAAATAGTTTCTTCGATATTTCAAAAGTTTTGCTCGGAATCTACTGTATCAATGAAAGAAAAATTTGAAAGGAAATCAACAACTAAAGGGTGATTAAGTTCATTTGAAAAATATTCTATGTGATCTGGAAGATGGGAACGATGATGATAATCTTCCCATGGTTCTTCTTTCGTCATCATTGATTGGATGATTCCTTCATAAGTAGAAAATATATGGGAAAAAGGATGGGAGGAAGTATCATATTATAATGAACGATCTACCCATACAATTGGTGAAGATGGATTTGGGTTCACTGCACAAGCCAAAAAGATTGATTGATATGCAAGCTCAATGGGGCTTAGCGGCATGATTTCATTACTACTATCAACTTCAGAACTATTGGTAATCTTCCTTAAATCAGATGAGGTGGAGGATATCATGTTGCAAGTCTCAACTTTTGCCACTTCCGCCATGTTTGATGGTGACAGTAGTGACGAAGTACCCATTAGGGAAGGATCCTTGAAGAGACCTACACCAATGTTTTGAAGAGATAGCGGGGGTTCGTGAACTAATAGAATGCTTCCAGTAGAATATGAACTAGAGGTGAAGAAGGCTACTTGATCGATAACTGTGATTCCACCCTTATGAGGGAATGCAATCATACGAAAGTATGTTGAAACCACAACAACCATAGCATAAACCCATGATCTTCTTAGAAAAATGTTGTAGTCAAGGGGTCCGTCAACAACCTCAACTTCAATAGTTATTGTTTTCCCCCCTAGTTCAATTTGCAGATTACTCAAGATTCCACAAGGCGTATATGTGTGACTGTCAAAAGCTTTTAACGTTGTTGGTGAACGTGACAAAGGCAGTGAGCCAAGTGTTTTCCAGCAATTCATTGACATAATACAAGTAGATGCCCCCTTGTCAATAATGATTCGGTGAATAAGTTTATTCAAGGCATTTACTTGAATCAAGCATGTTGATTGTCCTGGTTACTATGGTGTATAACCCGCATGGTTGAAAACCACAAGATTGGAATCAGTTGGATTGATTCCACCAATTGCTGACAACAAAGCCTGCTTTTGGGAGGGACAATTTTGAAGCACCTCAAGTGTCGACATAGAAGAAGGTGACTAAGCCAAATCTTCTACTATGTTATAGTTTTGTGCAACTCGAGCTTGAGGGTTAAATGTTGATTAATGTACAACTCTCTTATGCGGGTTTATTGTTAACTCTGGTGCAATAGGTGGTGGAATAGGATCAGACGAAGCTGAATTCGAAGGATTAGGTTGATCAATGGCCTGGTTATTCGATGACGATGGTTGATTTCCATAATCTTTACTTTGTGACAACACCAAAATATCAATTTTAGGCTTAGATATGGATAACATAAGCACTTGGGAAGTGGAAGCATGGTCTGTAGCAACCATATGTGTCTCCGGGTTCGGAAAAGGATCAGTCAGCACTACAGATGTATTAGAAGTTTCAGAAGCTTTGAGACTTCATAGCAGTGAGGAAAATCTCGTGTAAAGTGCTCATTGTTATAGATTAAACATTGGTAATGAGGTTTCCTAACCGAAGGAGAGGAATCATATGATTTCTCTTGAGGGGGATTATTTTGTTTCTTCTTGTTTTTCCCCTTCTTCTTACTTCCTGGTTTCTTTTCATTCTTTCCTTTGTTAGATGACACGACATTAATTTTGGAAGAAAAAGTGTCATTAGATGCATTTGAAGCTTGATTGGAAATGGCAGGTGTTTGGCCAGATGGTCTACTTGTCATTTGTGTGCTCGAAGAACCAATCACACCATTATCGGCATGAGAGTCCTTACTCGATGGTGGTGGAGGAACAATGAAAGATGGTTGGGGTGCATTTAGAATATTGCCATAGAGCATGTCAGACTATGTATAAATCAAGTCCAAATATTGGGCACGAGCAATTACTAGCTCTTCAGTGACAACTCCACCTTTTGCCACATCCCCAGTGATAGATGGCAACAAGGATTTTATAAACCACTCAGCTAAAAGATGATCAAGAACATAAGTTTTAACCATTCGACAATGACGACGCCACTCATGAATATGATCAAAGATATGAGTAGTAGTAGTCTATTTAAAGTTGGTTAATAGTTTCGTTCCAGTTTAATTTTGTATGGGTAATCGGAAGTGGGTTAAAAACATGGTAGTTAAGGTTGTCAAGTTATCAAAAGAAGCTTGTGGTAACTCAATGTACCACTTCGTAGCCAGACCAGTAAGTGTTCTCTAGAAAAGGCATAGTCTAATCGAATCATCATTCAAGGAGTTTGATGGACACCATAAATGAAAATTCATGACATGGTTGGACAGGTCTTCTCTAGGGTTTCCATTGAATTTCAGAATATCGGAAGGTAATTTATGAGGAATCACCGATCACCAAGGTGCATAAAGAATTGGGTCATTGGTGAGACGATTTAGATCTGGTAATTTAAGTTTTGTAATGAAAGGCAACTATGTATTGAGGTCAGGTTGAGCATATCTAGGGTAATATTGGATTGGATAGGAAATAGGCCTTTGCATACCAACATAAGGCATCTGGTACTGTTAACCTTGATAAGGGTAAGTGTTTTGAGAAAATCTGGTGTAAGATTGTTGTTGAGCACCATGATACATTTACTGTTGTCCAAACCCAGCATAGGCTTGTTGACCAGGACCTGGGTAAACTTGTTGTTGACCAAACCCAACATAGGCTTGTTGACCAAGTCCACGATGAGGTTGGCATTGCTAGAATTGTTGTTGTTGATATTGGGGCTGCCAAGACTGTTGAAGCAACTGTTTTTGTTGTTGATACAACAATTTTTGATTTAACAGTTGTTGCTCACCAATGTAAGGTTGAATACACTAAACTAGTGTAAGTCTGAGTCATTCCAGTAAAAGGTAAGATGGCCTGTGGTTGTTAGACTCCAGTCATAAGTGGTTGTTATAAAACTGCCTGAGAAAGCTGAATCTATAAACTTGAAACTTGGGGGCCTGAGTTTGAAGGACCAACTTGCGCAGGTTGAGATAAAACAATCTGAACTTGTGACTGCGGTAAAGCTGTAACAATAAGCATCATAGGTATGGATGAGACAGATTACCTAGGTTGTGATGGATACATAAGCCTAGGTTGAATGAGCATTGTTGGTTGCCATTAACAGACAATCATTCCAGGCTGACCTAAAAACGATGACATATCGACATATGGTTGCCCCCCAGAAAATGGAGGATAAGGAGATTGCGCATATTGTTATTTGTATGGGGGTAGTCCAGTGTAAATCGGATACATAGGACGGTAACCATATGAAACAACTTGATATTGACTTGATGGGTCGAGTTGTTCAATATTCATTAATGAGGAACCAGATAAAATTCTTGTAGAGGACATTGGTGAAGACCAAGGGCTAGAAGCAACTCCTGAGTGGGTTCTAGATAAATATTGGTAAACCTATGGGATAGAAGAAACACCATACAAATGTGACTTAGGTGTTGTAGTAAACATCGAAGAGGTTGCGACAGAAGATTCTGTCGTAGCTGTAGCAGATGGTACAGTCTGGGATGTTGACTTTTCCATAGTCAAATGTCCAAATAAATTTCCTAATGAATTAACGAGTGTATGAAAGTAATCAAAATCAAAAGGAGAAGTAAAATGAGGATATAGATAAAGTCCAGTTCCAAAATGGAATGGATTTTTGGGTGTTTCTACCTCAGGATCGTCTTCTATTGAAATCAAACCAGGTGGAAGAATTTCACCATCAGGTCTATAATAGATTTTTGGTATTTGTTCCTGAGGTAAAGAGGAAGTCTCGATAGTTACAGATGTTTGAGGATGTATCGGTTGATCTTCTTCCGGTATGGTAACAACTTCTAATTGTTCAACCTCAAGATTCAAGTGTTCTGGTAAAAGAACAGGTTCAGATTGAGAAGTAATTTCTTTTTGAACAACTTCGAGTTGAGAATCAACTTGTTGTTGAACAAATTGGGTTACCGTTTCACTAGATTTAGTTCTAGTATCCCCGGGAAATTGTGGAGATTCCACTTCAGTAACAAATGTACCAGTAATTATAGGTATAACTGGGGTCACAGTACTTGCCAATGTAGGTGTTTCTGGTAATTAGATGAAGAACCAGAAGTTTGTGAAGTACTGGATTCAGTCAAATGAGAGCACTTTAACAAAATAGGTGTAGCTTTGGGTGGTAAAGGTGGTTTACTCATTGTCCTCTGCAAACGACAGGGTAAAGGTTGATGTTCCTCCAGAATTTCTGATTGATTTTATTACAAAAAAGAAATAAACAAAAAGGGGTAAACTAGGCAAAAAGGTTTACTAAGCAACTATGAACTATAGAATACCTCCCGACGAACCGAGAAGTATGGGTAGGAAATCTCCTTGAATGTTGTGTTCAGTGTATCACGGTGTACAAGACGACCGACTCGGTTACCTAAGGATGGTTAGCAACCTAGTTTTGTCCTCCCATATATACCTGAAAGTACATGTAGGCCCAATCCGTATTAGCGCCATCTAATGCGAAACCGCACAGTGAGAGCATTCCTTTATACTTTACGTATTATAACACTGCCCTATATACCTGAAGGTACGTGGACAAGCTACGATATACTCACGTATGTGGAATGAGGTATCACACTCGGAATGTATCGCAGAAAAGTTAGCGATAGCTGCTATGTTTTATGACGTCGGAACACGCCTCTAGCCTAGAACCTCTAAATGTTTTTCTTTAGGTGACAATGCTCCATTAGGTTAATTGAGGTTAATTTTAAGTTGATCTTGATTAGGAATTTGCCTTTCAAGGTTTAACATGTGATGTATTTGAAATTCCTAGAATGCAACTAATATGATAAGAATTATTTCATTCAATTTGAATGATGAAAAGCTTAGCTAGTAGGGGTAGAGCAATCATATTCTTTTAATCAAAGAACAAAGAGCACATCTAATACAATTTCCCTAAACTATTCCTATGAGCACACTCAAACTTTTTCAATGCACAATGCAATTTTTTCTTTTCAATTCCCTTAATGTTGAAATGAACAAAAGGAAATTAATGCACATACAATCAATCAATCTTTTTGCAAGAATGAAGACTTTACGACAGTTCCTTTTCGAAATAAATGAAGACTTTTACGACACTTTCTTCTAAGAAAATATTAATCGACTATAAACAAAATTTTACAATGAATTGTTATTGATAAAGAAATAATTTAAGAAACACTAAACAATCAAGGCCAAAGTAGGGCTAGGAAAGGAAATACAAATTTATTTCAAAAGTACAACAATCATTGATCTTTCAGCGAGCAGAAACATAAGGAAATTTGGGAAAAATCAAGTCAAAGGAGGTATTTTGGACTTAAGGAGGATCAACGCAACCCTAAATGGGATATAGTGAGCTTTAGAGCACTTTTATCAAGCCAAGGGTGCTGTGCAGTGCTCTGTGTCCTAACCAAACCTACGTTGGTGCCAAAGAGGCCATCCTATGGGTTTTCAAGCACATTTTTTACCAAAAAACACTTCAAAAAGGTTGAAACAAGATCAATGGAAGCAAGTAAAGTCTACTAGGGTGTACTAGGATGAAGGTAAACTACCCAGAACGCTGATCGTTCCCTAGTGGAGTCGCCAATTTGTTATGTGGAATTTTGCATCTACGGATAAACAAAATTTCCCTAGGTGGGTAGCTACACCTAGAACAACAGAATTAAAGTGCTTAACCTTTTTCTATAGAAGGTAAATAAGAAAAGGCACCTACTTGTTATCTTTTGCTTTCCTTTTGTCTCCTTTGTATGGTTCTCATCACTCCTTCTCGAACTAAATCTGCTCGATAAGTACCTGTAAGCATAAACAGAGGATAAAAACCAATCAAAGAAAAAGATCTATCTACTATAAGCAAATGGAATCGAAATAATTTACACATATAATCATCATACATAAATACAAGAATATGGGAAAAGGTTTAAACAACTTTATTAAGTAAAGGGAAGAGATACAACCATGAAGTCCGATCCAATGCCACTCCTCCAGCTTGAGTTCCATCCAACATCACATAAAAAACACAACTCTCTGGCAACATAACAACACTTACTTACAATCTCAAACCTCACACCAACAATATCTCCTTACAAATTCTCAAAGTCTAGCCCCCGATCACTTAGATGAGTGCTCAATTTATAGGAAAATGGAGGTGGTTTGGTCATAAATGAGGGTATTGAATGGCCTTCCATACTTAGAGTTAGTTTCCATGGAGGAAGGGGTGAGAGGATAGGAGGTCACTTAACTCATCCCCTATCCAATTTCGAGCTCATAGGAGATGATAAGTGTGGGAATCTTCTAGAATTCTCCAGAGGATAAGAATATTCCCAGAACCCTATGAAGAATTCGCTCAATCTTGCCCAACGCAGGTCAATGTGGGCCTAAGTGAATTGAAGTGCACCCTTACATGGGCCTACTTGCACTGAAGCGCATTTACCCCTGACCAAGGCTGCATTGGTTCCTCAAGGAGGCATTTCTGGAGGGCTTTAGGCCAGGAAAATTTCAGGGAAGGAGGCATTCAAAGTAATGACTTGTCTAGGGCATGTAGCAACTGGATTAGGGTATAATGAGCCCTAATAGTACTGATCTGAATTTTGGGAGTGATGTGCCCAAATGGATATGTAACAATTACGGTGATGAAATGGTTGACTAGCCTCACCATAACTCCTCGGTAGCTGCACTCAAAAAGAAACTTGCAATAAATATTGAGGGCATGCTCCTGTGTTGTCCATATCCAACCCATGCCAGGAAACTGATGTTGCGCATATATTGCATCAAGTAAATATGTGGACATGTAGAATCTCGCTTGCTCATCCTTGGGCGGATTTCAAGCGTTAGTCACATGGAATTTCAATTGATGAGCCAATAGATCTAACCAATTGAATGGTTTTACGTCATTCATCAACTGATCCAACATAAACACCCAAATATGTGGAAAGGTCTTTGTGCTCTCTTGACAGTATAATCGACATTCAAAGATGATCAAGGACTAGTAGGCCTTCCTGAGTGACTTCATATTGTAAACATGACTGGGTGTGGATATGAACTTTGATAGCTCCTTCACCCAACGCTTTATAATATCTCTAGTGTTCATGAAGTCATGGGTGACATAGAAAATTTCATCCATGTGGTTCACTAGCTGAGGTAAGTGATACATCTGATGATAATTCTCCGTCCTGAAGGTAGCAAGATGTGTTCCACTGGCACTACTCAATGTCATAGTCTCGGGATTTGTGTGTGAGACAATCCAATGGATTATGTTCACACATGGGAAGGCAGGGTCCCTACATGCAACCTTATGTAAGATTAACCGATGGATATCGACATACACCTGTCAATCCTCTAGATCTTTCTTGATGTCCCCTGCAAATATATCCTTGATTTCTTGCCATGTTAACTTCATTCCCTTCTCAAAGAACAACTGAGTGTATGCATAAACTAGCAAATTCACTAACACTTGCTCAACTACATCCCTTGTGCTACTTTCAACAATATCCTTTGATGCAGCTCTCTTGGAAGCCATCTTACCTGTAACTATTGGAGAGTTTAGCAACAACTACTATACTTGAAGACATAGAGGACACTCATGGCATGAAAATATTAGTGTGAAACCAAAATCACTTAAAGAATAGATCAAACAAAAAACTGGGAAGATGTTGGGAAGAACTACGCAATACTGGCTCTCAGAGGTGATTGATTACCAACTGGTTTTGCGCATTGTGCAATTCCAATTCCCGAGCTCTTACTGACTGGAACTGTGCAATGCGTATTTCAGTCAAGCTTAGTCTAGTTGAGACTTTGTATTACACAATCCCATTGGTCAAGGCTTAGGGTTGGATCCTGGAACTGTGCAGTGCGCAGTTGGAGCCAAGCCTTGGCAACCTCTGTGCAATTCTTGGAGCCAAGGTAGAGCCTTGAGATATAGAAATGTGTAGTGCATGCCTAGGAAGAGCTAGATCCTAGCCAAGGAAGCCCATATCTACACAATGGCAACATGAAAATGAGAAGATATGAAATTAGAAGTGAAGGTGGGTGCATATCTGAGTGAATTAATAAAATAAGTTAAACAATCATTCAAGTTGAATAACAATGAATCATGTGGAGAAATTCGCCGCAATGACGACCATTAGTGCAAAAACCGTGCATGCGACACTTAGGAGAGGCAGTGAAAAACTCAAAAAAACACTTCTACAAGCTCAAAAAATCAAAATTCCAATAGTTGTTCAATAAAATGGGTAAAACAACACTCTCACAAGGCAAGCAAACAAAAGCGACAAAAAAAGCAACAAAAGACTAGAAAAGAAAGAATTACCCAGAAAATATGCGAAGACTGTGCCGAAGGTTCCTAGATCTCCTTGGGAATGCCAGAGTTCCAAGATTGAATGTGTAAATGAGCTTTGTCTACACCTATTAAATAGATTTTGTCGATTTAGGGTTTATGACATGAAGGCCAAAAATATAGGAAAAAGCGACACTTGGCTGTAATTTCCAAAAATAACTCATGTGTAACTTTGACTACTAAAAATAGATCCCTATTTTTTAGGGATATTTTTTCCCTTTTTTATTTTTTGAGAAAAAGATGCCATGCATGCACAAAGAGATTGCACATTTTCCGAGGGAAATAGACGGCTCACTAGCTCATGCATCGGGAAACTGCTGAGGGAAAGATTCTGTGCAATTTCTGGGCTGAGTAGCCTAGGCTGCCTACCATGCTCTGTGTAGTTTCCCAGCTGAAGTTTGGCTGTCAGCTGGCTCCGTGCAATTCTGGAGTTGAATTCTCACTGTTGCCTTGGAATGCACAATTCCCGAGAGCAAGGTTGGTTGCCCTCAAGGATTGCGCAATTCGCTAAGGCAAGCTTGAAACTAGGTTGAAACCAAGTCAAGAGATTAGCTTGTGGGTTAGACAAAAAAGCAAGTTAGAAAACAAAAGCTATAAGCAGAAGAAAAAGCTCAATCAAAGCACAAGTACCTAGGTCAACGTAAGATGGGCTGCTGTGATTTTAGGAGGGAGGATCGAAAATGAAGCATAGACAAAATTTTAGAGGGTGGTTGTAGTCGCTACAAAGAACACTAAATAGCCCTTTTGGGGTCAAAATTTTTTAGGCATAATTTGAGGCCTCTCAACACTATTCTACACATTAATAGCTTCCCAATGGTGAAAATATCACTTCATTTAATTTCTATGAGGAATTTATCCCTCTTGTAGGTCGGCATATGATTTTGACTGCCATGGTATCAATGGTTGCCACATCATCTCCCATTACTCGCATAAGTAGAGTTATTCATGTGTGGAATTTCAAGCAATAGGGTCCAAAGTCCTAACCTTAGTTAGCCCTAAAGGACTATTGGGACATGTAAAACTATTAGGCTACTAAGAAATAAAGGGTTTCCATTCTTATTGTCTTAATTACTATTCTATAGTTTAGCAAGAGTATGGTATTGGATAAGAACAAAGGAAGTATAAGACCTTGTAACATCCATTGAAGTCACAATTTCAATAGAAACTCATAGTGAGTTCACCTTTCCTTGTAGTTTCAATTTATATTGAGAAGAAAAGAGAAAGGCACAATCCTCACCTTCTAGTTGGGTTTTTCCATATTAGGTTTCATAGGTAATATCTTGTGCCCATTGTGTGGATGGCATGGTATTTGTTTTAGCTTCTTTATTTTAGACTCAACTTATTTCCAATATTTTGAGTGCTAAGCTAGTAATATTAAATATCAATCTTAAGTAAAACATTACATGATAAAGAGTTTGTAGAAACTTAAGAATTTTAATGATGAACTATTCTATTGGAATATCCATGACAATTTATGGATCAAGATGAAATCCATTATGGATTCACCTAAGTGAAGGTAGAAAGAAGTGTTTATATTGACTTAACCAAAGAAAATCAAATCCAAGAGATAATCCATTATCTATTTTAGATATTATTCCTAACCTATGGGGAAGTCATCTAGGTAGAAGTCCTAAAAAAGGTCTAGTATGTTACCTCTTCATGATGAAAGATTGGGGCGATGGTCAATTATCAAGCATTTTCATTGGGTTAGAATATATGAGATGCACCTTACTATTGAAACCTCAAAACAAAAACATCACCCTAAATAATATTCCAAGTAATTAAAGTCCCATAATACACATTCACCCATTAATTAAGTGTAAGGAGGGATCTCAACTATTGAACTTGAGCTAATGTTATCAATGTATGAGATGGAATTTCTTAGTGAGATTTCTTCACTATTAAAGGGATTACTCTCAATGTAGCCAAATTTTTAAGTTGTAATTTATGGTGGCTTGGGATTGGTGACCTCTCAATCCTATTTTAAAGGTCCTACTATTGGATTTTAAGCACAAGCACAAAATGTAGCTATGTAAAAGTACTACACTAACAATAACATGACAAGAAAGAAGAGAGAATGAAATTGTGCTGAAAAAAGGTTAATATGGGGTAATTTTGGTTTCATCACATTTCAAAATATCATCATGGCTATAATGGGTAGTTCGTTGTTGTTTTTAGTTTCAAAGGGAACTATTTCAAAGACTAGGTAACAAAGAGACCAATTCAAATTATTCATAAATTCTTGTTTGTATTATTGAATAACATGAATACACTTAAATAAACCTTCTTGAGAGGGAACCAATGTGTGCTAGGTTGGGGTTCCATAGTGCATGCACACTAGAAAATAGGAAAATGCTTTCCTTGATTAGCTAATAACTTGAATTTAGATTAGGAGACCCTTAAATAGAGAGAGAATATAAAATAGGGTTGAATAAATATACTTGGAGACAAAAATAAGTTAGAAATGAAGTGTGTACTCCCTCATGGAACTCGTAACTCAAAAATAGCAATAAACTTCCAAGTATATGACTAAAGTCAAAGGATAAGGCCAGTAGGTGATTATATAAGGCTGTGAATAAGGTAGTGTCCTAAAAAAGAAAGGAAATGTACATATGTGAAAGGTAAAGTTAGAAAATAGGTGATTTGTGCTAATGGATAAGAAATAACCATGCCACTACCCAGTCATTTCCAAATTTCATTCTAGATGACACCCCCTGCTAAAAATAAACTTATTAAAGATATAAAATTGCTAATTTTAGAATATGATCCCAAATGGTAGGAAAATTCTAGTAGTGAAAAAAAAAGTGGTCATATGTGCCCCTAATAATGTATGGAAGTGGGTCAAATGATGGCCTAAAGTGAGGCCTTGATGAGGTCCTAATGAAATCTTGAGCGTGCATGTACCTCCACAACCCCCTTGAAGCACAATTAGGGAGTGTGCATGAGGAATAAGTCCTAGAAATTTTCAACCATGTCAAGTATTGATGTACAAGAAACTATGTAAAACAATCAACGACTCTTGAAAATTTGCATCCATGCTAGGTATTTAGGAATCAACTAATGTAAGACACAATATGAAAAAAGTGAAATAAAGAGGAAAAATCCATGGGAAGAACCTCCCCCAACCCCTAATAAATAAATAAAAATAAAAATAAAATGTCAAAATACAATGTATATTATGTCTACTATGTAGTTTCTATGAAGAAAGGCAATGTTTCTAATCATCCCAATAATTTATTTGTCCTCAGATACATCCTATCCCATCATGTGAAATGCCTTTTTGAGCTTGAAATTTGTATTTTATTACAATAGTAGTGATATCTCATGGAGTACTAAGGACTTAAACCTAGTTCGTTTTGTCTTGATGGTATCATCCTCTAACTCGGTAGTTGTATATAAATTATGGTGTGCCCTCCATATATTTCATTATAGACTTGCAATAGGCTATTTATGGAATTCTAAATCATATCCTAAAATATGATTATAAATATCATTCAAAGAGTATTAAAACTCATCTCAAAAATCTCCCTCAAAAAGTGGTGGTAGAGAAGTTGTTATAATAGGACCAGTGCAACATACCGAAGAACAAAAAAAATATTTAATGCAAACATATGATTAGAGGAACCCAATTCTAAATCCATATATCAGATGACGAAGCAATAATACTCAAAACATGACCGGTACCTTGATCCTTTGGTGGCTTGCCTTTGATATTCTTCTTGACATTGTCTGATATGAAATCTACTAAGTTGTGTTGTTGAAGTACTTTTTCCATGAGATAAATTGTCTTCACTATAAGAGAACTCTCTAGATGAAATCCTCTATTAGAATAACTACATTTTTTTTCTCCTTATTATATTTTCTTCCCCTGGGGTTCAAATATTCATTGCTTTTTCCACTTATATGATCAAGATCTCTTGTGTTCTACTTGTTATTTTTGCTATCATCCTTAATTGGAATCTCATGGACATTGGGAGGACAAAGTGACTAAAATCATCATTATATGGTATATTCCAATTATTATGTATGGAGGGTCTAGTGGAATGGAATGAAAAGACAAAGGTAATATTCAAGACTTAGTTTATAAAGTACAGAGAGGATAAGTTTCTTCTCTTTGTTGTCTATGCCACAATCCCTTAACTAGGTCATCAAAGTACTAAGCATGGAGAATAAGTCCTATAGGGTCTCCAAATGGTTGAGATCTAAAGTGATTATCTCATCCCCTGACTAATGTACTCTTAATTCATCCTATTTTTGAAACAATTCCTTCAATTTTGTCCATGCATCATGAGGAGTTACACATGATTATAAACGAAATAATAAATAAGGAGACATATAGAAACACAATATCTAATAGAATTCATACATTTTGTTTGAATTACTTTGACTTGTTTGCAACTGAATTGGGGCAAATCTTAGTTCCCATTGTGATCCTATAGAGTCCCTTATGGTGTAGTAATAGTAGTACCTTTGGCTTCCCTGAAAGTAATTAAAATGGAGTTAGAACCACATTCATTGTTGGTATCTCCATTCTCTTTTGGTTTCTCAAGAATGTAAAAATTGTAATACTATGTTAGTATTCCTCACAACACTCTAATGCTTTGATATGATGTTAGATTTAATGCATAACAAGAAAGAAGTGGGAATGAAATTGCATTGAAAAAATACTAAGTAGCCATAGAGACCAATTTAAGTTACTCATAAACTCTTGTGTGTATTATTTCCTGACATAAATACACTGAAATATGTTGGGTTGTGTTATATTCTTTCCATGTAGTTAACAAGCGGTTTGAAGGGCACTCGTAACCCCACTTTATGGGGTCCCCTGGAAAATTTTGGTTTTGGACCCTATGTTAGGTTGGGCAGACCCACCTATGGTTTTTTGCATGATTTTCACATATGTTTTTTGGACGCGATGGTTTTTGGTCCATGGTATTGGATGCGATGGTTTTCAGTCCATGGTACTTGTTTTTTTCTTTCCACAGGGGGCCACAAGAGAGCTTAGTCATTTTCCCAACCCTGAAATGCCCATTGTCTCTCTACACCAAGAGAACTTCTCATAGCTCACATATTTTGTCAATGCATCTGTAGTATTCTTTAAAGTGTCCACCTTTTCCAGCAACACCTTTTTGTCTTCTATCATATCCCTCACAAAGTGATATTGAACATCAATGTGTTTTGTCTTTGAATGATATGCAAGGTTCTTTGCCAAGAAAATTGCACTTTGGGTATCACAGTCTATCCTTATAGCTTCCTGTACTAACCCCATACTTGAACACAATCTCTGCAACCAAACTGCTTCCTTTCCTGCATGAGTGGTTGCCATGTATTCTACCTCTGTAGTTGATAGTGCCACTACAGATTGTTTCTTACTCATCCAACTGACTGCACCTCCAAATAGGTTAAACACACACCCACTTGTAGATATTCTCTAATCCAGATCTCCAGCCCAGTCTGCATCAACAAAGCCATGAATATCCAACACTCTGTCCAATCCTGGTCTTCCTTGGTAGCATAGACCATAATCACTAGTGCCACGCACATACCTGAAAACCCGCTTCACTATTGTCCAATGCTCCTTTCCTGGTTTTGAGATAAACCTGCTCAATACTCCCACTGCTTGTGCAATGTTTGGTCTAGTACAGACCATTGCATACATCAGGCTACCGATTGCACTTGCATATGGAACATGGGACATGTACTCTTCCTCTTCTTATGCCTGGGGACATTGTTCAACAGATAACCTCACACCTACAGGAATAGGAACCTTCACCGGTTTACTATCTTGCAAATTAAACCTCTGCAGTATTGTCTTGACATACTTCTTCTAGTTTAACCAGAGCTTTCTCTTTGCCTGATCTATTTTAATTTCCATGCCCAAAATATAGTTTGCAGCACCAAGATCTTTCATGTCGGATTTGGAGGGCAATTGGGTCTTCAAATCCTGGATAATTTCTTTGTCATTTCCAACCAGCAACATATCATCCACATACATGACCAGATAAATAACACGGTCACCAATTAATTTAAAATACACACAGTGATCTGCTTTGCTTCTAGTGAAGCCAAGTCCCCGTATAAATGTATCAAATTTATGATACCACATCCTTGGTGATTGTTTTAACCCATACGGAGACTTCTTTAACTTGCATACCGATTCTTTCTTACCTTTCGCTGCAAAGCCTTCAGGTTGCTTCATGTAGATTTCCTCTTCCAAATCCTCATGAAGAAATGTTATCTTCACATCCATCTGTTCTACCTCAAAATCAAAAGCAGCAACAACAGATAAAAGTAATCTAATAGAAGTTACCTTGGTAATAGGAGAAAAAATATCACCAAAATTAATTCCTGGCACCTGGGAATAACCTTTTGCTATCAACTAAGCTTTGTATTTCTCCACTTTTCCTTCTAAATTTGTCTTCTTTTTTAACACCCATTTGCTACCAATGGGTTTCCTTCCAGCCGACAACTCCACCAGATCCCAAGCCTCATTTTTGTGCAAAGATGCCATTTCATCAACCATGGCCTCTTTCGAGAGTTTCCATCCTCTGAATCTACTGCTTCCTTCATAGTTCTGGGATCATCATCAGTAATAGATAAAGCAAAATTTGAACAAAAAGCAGATGGACTATACCTTTCAGGCTGCCTTCTTTCTCGAATTGATCTTCTCATAGTCGGATTTTGTGGCTCTTCATCTTCTGATTCCTCCTCTACTGTAGAGTCTGATTCTTCCTCCTTCAACTCAAAATATATCTTCTCAGGTTCCTTTCACTGGACTTCATGTTTAATAACATCTTTCACCTCTCTGAACACCACATCTTGGCTGTACACAACCTTCTGTGTGACTGGGTTCCAAAGCTTATAACCCTTTAAGCCATCCTTATACCCAATTAAAATGCACTTTTCAGATATACTATCCAACTTGGTTCATTTTTCCTTTGGAACATGTACATATGCATCACATCCAAATACCCTCAGATGTGAAAGAGAGGGTTTCTTACCAATCCATACCTCTTGTGGAGTCTTATCCTCCAACGCTGATGAAGTTGACCTGTTGACAAGGTAACATGAAGTATCCACTGCCTCTGCCCAGAATTCCTGTCCTAACCTAGCACCACTGAGTATGCTTCTTGCCCTTTCCATCAATGTCTTATTCATTCTTTTTGCAACTCCATTTTGCTGAAGTGTATATGGAGTAGTCTTTTATCGTGCTATACCACACTTCTTACAGAATTCTTCAAATTCCTTATTGCAAAATTCTCCACTGTTATCTGTCCTCAACACCTTTATCTTCTTCTCTGTCTGGTTTTCCACCAGAGCCTTAAATTCTTTAAACTTGTGAAAGACTTCAAATTTCTTCTTAAGGAAATATATCCATGTATTCCTTGAGAAGTCATCTATAAATGATACATAGTACACAGACTTACCCAGTGATGGAACTTTCACAGGTCAAACACATCACTGTACAAGCTCTAATATATGTTTCGCCCTCTTACCACTAGAGGGGAAACTCACCCGATTCTGCTTCCCATATACATAATTTTCACAGAAATCAAAATCCAAAGAGATATTACTCATACCTTCCACCATACCTTTACCATGAAGTATTTGAAGGCCCTTCTCTCATATATTTCCAAGACTTTGATGCCACAACATGGTCTTCTCTCCAAAGACCAGTAGATTTTCTGCTCCACATTTAGGAACCACAGAACTATTGCACCCATCAACAATAGTGCTACCTTGCAGCATGTATAGAGTTCCAATCCGAACTCCCCGCATCAATACTAGTGCTGCCTGAACCATCTTGCAGGTATCCTTCTCGAACACTATTTTTACACCTGCATCATCTAGCTTGCTTACAAAAATTAGATTTATGGCCAACGAAGGAATATGCAGATCACCCGGAAGTGGTCTAACCCTTCCACCTTGCAAATTCAACTTTACTTTTCCTCGACCAACGATTCTACCCTTCCCGTCATCCCCAAAGAAGACATCACCACCATCATATTTCTCATACTCCAGAACCACTCTCTATGGGGAGTAAAGTGAAAGGATGCACTTGAGTCAATCAACCATTCCTCATGATCTACATGTATACTTGAAGAAGCCAAGTACACATCCCCACCTTCATCTGAGGTGGTTTTTGCCTCTGTAGAAGGAGTATCATGAGATCCCTTTCCTTTATCAAAAGATTTAGATTTACAGTCCCTTTTGTAGTGCCCTTCCTTTCCGCATTTCCAGCACACCACATTTACAGGTTTTCCAGGAAATTTAGATCTCCCTCTAGATTTAGATCTCCCACTCGATGGCTTTTTTTTTTCGGTTATGGGACTGTCCTCATACAAATGAGCCATCACCATTCTAGCTCTCTTTTTCCGTCTCATCTCCTTCGTCAGCAAGGATGAGACTATTTCATCAAACTGCAAGGTAGTTGTATTGCTACCTATTGCAATAACCAGACTATCCCACGAATCTAGTAGAGAACACAACAAATTGATGCACTTATCTTCATCTGAAATTTTAATATCAACAGATAATAAATGATTTACCATAGTATTAAATGCGTTCAGATGTTTTGTCACTGAGTCTCCATCTTTCATCCTAAGGTTATACAACTTTTTCCATAGGAATAGTTTATTCACCAAAGACTTAGATTGGTAGAAAGTCCGTAACTTGTCCCACAAAGCCTTCACCATAGCTTCCTTTAATACATTTAGCAATACTGAATCTAAGACACACAATCATATTATTCTCTTAGCCTTCTGATCCAAATTTTTCCATTCTTCATCGGATACTCCGGTTGGTTTAGTACTTGGATTTATCGCAATCCACTGATCTTCATTCACCAATAGATCCTCCATCTTAAGTTTCCACAACTCAAAACTCTAACCATTAAATTTCTTGATCTCTATATTTCCACTGCTCACCGTCTTGTTTCACCACCAGAATCAATCTCATAGATCTCCCACTAAACAAGGTCTACCACAGGCCCGAGTGAAACCCCTCAACAACAAAGGCATCCTCCCTGGAAGTCAAAACAACTCTGATACCAAATGTAGGCTCTAACCCCATACAGAAATTACCTGCATACGAATTCTAAAACATAGAAAACAAACAATGCTAGAGCATAACACATGAAACACTATACACAAATATTTTCCCCTAGATCCCAAAAGCGGGACTACTAGCTTGGTTTTTCATTATTATGTTGCTTTCAATGTTACAATACATATTTATAAATGTCGAAGCATCCAATACCATGGACTGAAAACCATCCCGTCCAAAACCATGTGCGAAAATCATGCACAAAACCATAGGTGGGTCTGTTGCACCCCTCAAACCCCCTGGGACCCCCCACTATGCAATCAACGCAACGAACAGGGGGCTCCTCCCTCCTTCTAACCCCGGGTTAACTATGTGGGCTAGTCATGGAAAGAATATAACACAACCCAAAAGATATCCCTCCAAAGGTTATTTATTAGCAAATACCCACTAAAAGTGGCCAAGTTAGAAATTCCCCAGCAACCCAAAGATACATGTCTAGAAATTTTCTCAAAGTTTACAAGATGGAACATTTTCTTATCCCCAACTCCAGCCAAAACATAACTTTCCATAATATAATTTAATCTTCAAATAATGGTGGTAGGGAGAGATACGATGTGCATCCAATAAATAGCAATGATATGGAGCACAACTTGAATCATAAACATTTTCCCCCTTAGAGAAAGCCATTTGTTTGAATAAGAAATCAACCTCCTTTGAAATTTCTGCACCAACCATTCCTAGTCACTATTCACGTATTGATTTGTTTTAATGAAAAAATCCAAATATCTAAATCCAACATTCAATGGAAGTTACTTTACCCCAAAAATGGCATCAATATCCCTGGCCAAATATGATTCCCAGTCCAGTACATAAAGAGAAGACTTCCCAAAACTCATAATAAAACTAGAAGCTTCCCTAAAATCCTCAAGAATTTGAAAAAAAACTTGACATTCCAAAAGAGGTCCCTTCCGTAGTAGAATAATGTTGTCCACAAACATTAAATACATAACAGACATATACCTAGACAAATTATAACCAATGATAATAACCCTTGACCTAGCATCCCACTTTCTCCTACTCAGACCATCAATCACAATAAAATAATACTGGGGACAAGGCATACCCCTGTATCAATCATCTGGATGCCCTGAAAAAATTGGTCAGAATTTCGTTTATAATAACCGCTAGATGTGTCGATGTAACACAAGACATAATTTGTCTTACCACGTTTCTCTCAAACGCAATTTTGAGTGGTATCAACTTAAGGAGCTCCGATTCCACACACACACACACACACACACACTATATATATATATATAGTTGAAAATTAGTAAAACATTTATATAATTTATTTATATTGAAAGTCAATTGAGTTTAGCTAGGGTGGTTGGTCAAAATAGTAATTATTCTCCCTACCTATGTTCAAGTCTTATAAGTTGACATGTTGACACTATAAAGTAACAATGTTTCCGTCTTAAGTGAGTCTATATTGAATGCCCAAAGTTGTGTAACCACAAGGGTTAGCTCAAGTGGTCTAGACCCAAGAAGTGAAGTGTGCATTCATGTAGTGGACACATTGTGCCCTTACTCAAGAGTTGACCATCAAATCTTGAATTATTTTTTGGAACATCATTGTCTTCACCTTAGTAGTTCAATTTTATCACTAATAAGTTAGATTATGATTATGATATTGGATATAAGAATGTCGCGTAGAATGTGGTGCTTGATTCCTTGTCAAGGAAATATAGGGAGGAAGGGTCTCAATTTTCCTTATCCTTACTAATGCCAGATTTGATTATATAGATCCACTAGGAACGGCTAGATATTTCTAAGGTTATCCAATTCATGTAAAAACTATAGGAGACCCTAAACCTTCCTATAAAATATATTTATCAACATGACACCTTAATATATAAAGGGTGCATTTTTTGTATAGGACTCTAATTTAAAATGATAAGTGCTAGTAAAATTACATTCATATACCATCACGTGTCACTCTCGACTTCAAAAAACACAAGTTAGTGCTATTTCTTTTGGGATGGCATGAAGAACTAACAAGAATTAAACAATGAATATCCCTAGGACATTCCAAACTTTACGAATCTTGGTAGACATATGGCTTGAAGTTTCCAGAAACTTTATAGCTGGACACCATAAGGAAAAAAATGAATACATTATCATGTTAGTTATTTAACAACTTTCTGAATATGCCCCCAAAATTTATTTAAATTATCCACCATTGCATAAGTCTTAATGAATCATATTTTTAAATTACATAAAATTCTTGATTCCATTGTGATGGATCATCATCTACCTTCACACAAAAGAATCAAGTAAGAGTTGTTTGACTTATTGGGAACCTAATTGAAAGAGCACAATTTATCACCACCAAATATATGGATAGATAAAGGTGTTCATTCAATTACTAGAGTATTCTTTTAGATAGTTTTTGTTGAATTGACTAGGCCAATGGGTTCATTGGATTTGTTTTGGAAATGGCAATACAATAGTGTCTATTATGGTCCTACTAAAATGTCACCCAATGACTTAGTTGTTATGGGGAAATCCTACCATTTTTTAGTCGTGTACTTACAAGGCACATATGAGGTTTAAAAAGTGTAATATATAAATATTATTGCTAAATATGTCATTCCCCTAACAATTAAGGGATAATTGGTCTTTGCTTAGGATAGAGTGAAGGTGTTGTTGCTTCAGATTGCACCAGCAGCACAAGTGTTGTAGGAGAGATAGAAAGCCTCCTAGAGATAGCCTCTGGGTTGATTGTAGACTAGTGCCTAGGACACCTTAAGTATAGGAGTGCATTGGAAGATTATGAGTGGGGTTTTAGTTTCATTCTAATTGTCACGTAACAGAAATAATAAGAGGGGATTGGATAAATAGGCCTTCATTAAGGAAAACTCAAGCTGACAGATGGATCCAAATCCGGGGGGTATAGTGAACATTGCATTTTTCTTATGAATAATAAAGTATCTTTGCATCTTGTCTCAATTCATGTGATATTTCTGTGTTTTCGGTAATATTTTTACATATTTCTGGCATTTTGTTATCCTCGCAGGTCAAGTGCATAACAAGTGTTATCATAGAACTTTTGAGGGCTAGTTGTACCTCCAATTTTGGCAATTTTGTTTTTTTAGGTTAGAGACATGTTTCAATGTCTTTAAACTTTAGGATCTTTTGTTGAGCACATAAACTTGTGGATTTGTGGGGGAATGGACTTAAGAACTACAAGAGGTGGTCACGCTTATTGTACTACCTTGTAACCCTTGTGGGTACCCATTTGAGTAGTAGCACATTAGACAAAATCTCACATCAACTGGAACCGTGCACAGATTGCACTTCCATGTACCCTTGGGTATATCAGAAGCCCCCCCTAGGGTAAATTGAAACCTAACCTTAGGCAAGTCACAATCATCTTGGTGGTACAGTACACGTACATAAGCGTAGTTGGGTAGTACAACTAAGGGTGCAGTCGATCTTCCTTAGTTTGTGCTCTCAAAGATTGGGCTAAGTACTACTATTGGACCCCCACGTATATCACAATATGTAGCACCTAACACTCCTTTGTGGCCATATTTCCCTTAGTTATCTGAAGATGCCCCCCCCACCTTTTCGTCCAGTTCAAATCCAACAGTTAGGGTTTGAGCACCGTTGTATAGGTCAGATCTAGTAGTTGGCATTTTATCATCGATGTATAGATTATATTCAATAATAGGGTTTTGACAGTGTAGAATAGACTCTTTATGCAATGAGAGTTTTTGTTTCTTTAGTTCATATCAGATTTTCGCAGAAAATTTGGGAGTATTGAGACTTTAGGGTTTTTGTTACTACAATCCAACCCCAATTTTCGTACGATATTTGACAGTATCAAGCATTTTGGATTTTAGTCGCCACAATATTGATCAGCTAGGAGTAAAAATCCTTTCGAAGTAAAAAAATATATTTTGGGGTCCTCACGGGGCACTTGCAGGATACCTAACCCACATTCAAGATGACAAGTTGATTGCGGTGGTACCATTCACCTGTAAGCCCCCCAATTTTCATGCAATCCCAAAATTTTCCCGAAATGATTTTAAGTGAGCCACATCAATAGAATCCTAATCTTTCCCTATTTCCAACCATACTACTCTTAAGAAAGATCAAAATTTGACTGGGGATAGTGTATACATGGTACCAGATCTGAAGTTATGCCTACAAATAAAGTCAAATCCCTCAAGAAAAAATTCAATGACTTCCAAGCATCCTTTAATGATAGAATCACAATAGCAGTACTATAATCCTTGAGGACATATCACTAATAGAAGAGGTGAGAACACAATGTTGATGCCCACGTAGAAGGAGAATCCAACCATCACATTCATTTCCATGAAGGTCACCAATATTTGAGCCACAAGACACCCAAGCTAGACATGTACAAATTTGATGGTGCTAACCCAAAAGTATGGGTGGCACAAATGGAACAATATTTCCACCATAATAATATATGAGATGATGACACTAGACTACATGTGGGATATTTTTACTTGGATCAAGAGTGATGGAAGTGGTGGTAGTAGCATTAGAAATTTTATCTAGGGAGGCCAACTTGGAACATGTTCTCAAAATCCATTTGTGATCGCTTTGATTAGGAATCTCACTTTCTTGGTCATCTCAGTAAGCTCAAGAAAATGGATACAGTATGAGACTACATAGAAACATTTGATAAATTGGCCATCTGGATTAAAGGACTAAGAGATGCATTTTACTTGGAATTGTTCATCAGTGGTCTAAAGAAATCCATCCAAGCCCATGCTTGAATGCATCACCCAACTACTTGATTGGAAGCATGCAGTGAGGCCTTAGATGTAGAAGTCACTTTAAATGCCCATTCCAATCATCCAAATTTCATTGCATGGGCACGTCCTACCCCGGCTACGAGCCCCACCCAAACATTTAAGGCAAGAAAAGCTCTTTTCGACAAAAATGGCCGAAAGAAGGAAACAAGGACTATGTTACTACAGTGATGAAAAATAGTCCCCGGGACATAAATGCAAGGAACCAAAATTCTTTCAAATTGACGTTATTGAAAAAAGCGTCACTAATGAAGCTCCATCCACTGAAGTGCCTGAGGAGAAAGACGATTAACCCTAAAAAGCCTCAGACGCTGATACTACAGCTATGCCACATGAGTCGGTTATGCCCTAACCACCATTTATTCTCCCCAAAATCATAAAATCAGAGGTTTTATTAAACATCAACTAGTAGTGGTGTTGATTGATAGTGGAAACATGCATAACTTTATATATAAGAGAGTAGTAGAAGTCGTTCATTTTTTTTCAGGGTGGTACCTAATTTCCAAGTCCTTATCACTGATGTTGGGACCATGAAATGTGAAGGACGTTGTGAAAATATTAAGCTTTAGATGGGTGATTATCATCTGAAAACCCGCATGGTTTCTATTGAAATTGGTGGTTGTTACATTGTCCTTAGTGTTAAATGGCTCTGCACACTGGGCCTTATCACCATGGACTTCCAAGATTTATATATGAGCTTTAAGAAGAATGGCCACATTCATACATTCTGGGGACTCCAACCAGGTGTTCATACTATCATAAACTCGCATCGAATGGAGAATCTTTTTAAAATGTCTCACCATGGGATAGTATCACAATTTAATACCATCCATGCCTTTGAATCCACTCCTAATAATCATCCCGATATGAAACAAGTATTAGATCACCACCAGAAGGTCTTTGAAAAACCTAAGAAACTCCCACCCTCTAGGGGTGAACATGATCATGGGATCCCTTTTCTTCTAGGTACCCAACTGCCAAATTTCTTTCCCTAACGATATCCTTGTGAACAAAAAGAATGAAATTGAAAAAATCATCAAGGAAGTCCTCGAAGCTGGTGTTATTCATCCCAACACTAGTCATTATTCATCTCTAGTGGTCATGGTTTGAAAGAAAGACAATGAATGATGATGTGTATAGACTATAGGGCCGTCAACAATCTCACTATCAAGGACAAATTTCCTATTCTAGTAGTTGATGATCTTCTTGATGAACTGCATGGTGCAAATCTTTTTACCAAGTTGGACCTCCGCTTGGGTTATCACCAAATACGGATGAAGTGACATTACCAAGACGACATTCAGAACTCATGAAGGCCATTATGAATTTCTGGTCATGCCATTTGGTCTCTGTAATACCCCATCCACTTTTTAGAACCTCGTGAACCACCTTCTATAACCATACATTAGAAAAATTATCCCAATATTTTTTTGATGACATTCTCATCTACACCATAACATGGGACACACACCTTCAACATGTTGACTGGGTATTGCAACTACTCCAAGGTCGCAAATTATTGTCAAATTATTCAAGTGTTCCTTTAGCGTCGAAGAAGTAGAGTATTAGGGACACATTATGGGTCGTCAAGGAGTGAGGGTTGATCTGAAAAAGATTCAGGAAATGAAATATTGGCCTCAACCAAAAGCATTGAAGAGTTTGAGGGGATTCTTGGGTTTCACAAGCTACTATCACAAATTTGTTAGCGATTATGGATGCATTGCCTGACCCCTTACTAATATTCTCAAGAAAAATTCATTTCTCTAGACTGATGCAGCTCAACAGGCCATATTTTCTCTTAAACCTGCCATGTGATCCACTCTAGTAATGTCCCTACTAAGCTTTAGAAAAAAATTTGTGATTGAATGTAATTCTTCAAGTATGGGCATTAGTTCACTATTAATGCAAAAAGGTAGACCACTCGCTTTCACTAGTTAACAAGTCAATGGAAAACATATGGGTCAATCTACATATGAGAAAGAAATGATGGCCATCTTACATGCAATAGACACTTGGCGATAATACTTATTCCGGTGTCATTTCCAAATCTGTACTAACCATCATAGCCTAAAATATTTCCTAGAGGAGCGTCTATCATCATCACAAAAAAATAAATGGCTCACAAAAATGTTGGCATATGATTATGTGATAGTTTACAAGAAGGGGTGTGACAATAGTGGTTAATGTCTTATCGCGCTAATTCGAAGAAGAGGGAACCTTGTTATCCCTCTCTCTACCCATACTATATTGGATTTAAGCAGCTCATCATGAATGATTCTCCCACCCCTCTCTATCCCAACTCATTGATAGATTATGAGCAGATCCTAATTCCTCATAGGTTTACTATTGGAAGGATGAGGTTCTTCACTATAAGGATCAAATAATGTTATCCCTGAAATCCATTGTGTCTTTGAGATAATAATGGTTAGCTATTATGCCATAGCATCTAAGGTATTTGTTTTTGGGTTTTTTTTTTTAATTTGGGAGACCAATGGATGAAAAATATATAGAACTGATGTAACTAACCTCTTGAATAATATCAATATATCAGTAGAGGGATGCTATATATATTTACAAAATGAAATAGCTTTTATCATGATGAGTAAAAACAGAAAAGTAATATGATTGCCATAGTTTTCAAATCAAAAGCTAGATAATAATAAGTATGAAAACCCTCAAACTATGTTTAAAGGTTTGAGAAAATACACATGAGCTTACAAAAGGTGCTAATGATTTATGGATTTTGAGGGAATTAATTAGGAAAATAGTCCATTAATTCATTCTCTTTACAAATTATCACTTCAGAAGCTTATAGGAATAGATTGAAATACAATTATTCCTACCTAGTTATCTCTGCAAGACACAAGTATATGAAGAAAAAACATAATGAATCAGACTCTAAACACTTATAGGAAACACAAACTGTGTAAAATAGAATTCAGAAACCTTTTCTTCATAGTAATGATCCAGAAAGATTAATTACATCAGATGTCTAGAAATTCTTCTTGAAGGGTGCAACCCCTTAATAACACGTGAAGAGAGTTATTTATACAACAGTAGGATGAAATATCCTAACTGCTTTTACAAAAAAGATATTATTACACAATAAAAAATAAAACTTCCTAATGTTCTTTAACTATTTTCATGCTACGCTATTTGATGACTATTACTAAAAAGGTTGAAAATAGGTTGAAGTTGGCTGATTGTTCCCTCAAAAAATGAATGCTATTCAATTATCCTTAATCAAGTAAATTTGTTAATTCTTCCCAGCATTTCTTATCTGGGACATAAATCTTTGTTTCCCTCCTGTAGATTTCATCCATCTCAGTATATTTAGTAAAAGTGGGTTTTACCAAAAATATATGCATGATTTTATCCAGGATGAAGAAAGTGTTGGCATTATGATACAGATATGACACAAGTGTTGTCCTTGATGGCAACTCAAATGAAAGATCACAGTATAGCAAGTAAACAACAAGAATGAAGAAAGAAACGTATATGCAGGTTCACTATATACCAAGTCGCGTATACAGGCGCGTATAACGTACGCATGCACTTTCACAGAAGGAAAGGAAAGTACATGTCGGAAATCTAAGTTTTGGTCCATGGTATTTGGACCACGGTATTTTGGTATTGGTCCATGGTATTTGATCCGAGCTATTAACCCAAGGTATTGGGTCCAAGGTATCAATCCTACATGGTTTTGAACCTTGGTATTGAGAGAGGCCTAAACCTATATAAGGAGAAGAAGATCATTAGGCCGAAGGGCAAGTGTGCAAGTGAAAAATATCTGATGAAAGGTGAGATCTAGTATGTAAGTTATGGGTATGTGATGCTTTGTTAAGGATGCACCTATGTGGCGAATGAAGGTTGATGAACTCGGATTATGAAGACTAAAATGCATTATCATTATATGGTATGATCATAGTCTATATCTTAATACTGACACATGTCTTATCCTTTATATCTTATGTTCTGGGTATATCTAAAGTTGAAAATTGTAGCAAAGGTATAAGTAATTATTTTCAGATCTGTACGTGGGTTCCCTTTGGTGGAAGGTCTTATACACACTGGTTCGACACAGCCAAGTAGCGTATACATTATGAGATTTGATATTTGAGGTTGTCATTGGTTCTAGTGGTTGTTGCAGAGTTCTGGGTTCTACTTTGTATTCTGGTGACTATGTTTCGATGACAGTGTTTCAGTGATTCAGTTGTTGGGTGATTCAGAGATTGATGATGCAGATATATTTGATGCTTGTATTGTAGTGGTGATTGTTTTGTATTGATGGCTCAAGTCTAAAAATTTATGAAGCATGGTCCGTGGAAGAAAGGAGAAGGTCGTAGCCTTCTGTAGGCTGGCGCCTACGAACTAGTAAATATATTGGCTAGTACAAGAGCTAGGGGGTTGTAGCTCCCTTCCAGTAGAAGCTGGAGAATGAGAGAATGTTGTAGCCTTCTGCAAGTGGGTGCCTACGTACTGGTATGAGTCTACGCCAACACAAGATTGTAAATAGGTTTTTCTTATCTTAAAGAAAACAATAGCAGGTTCTTTTTCTCCCGTATTGGGTTTCCACATTATATCATGGTGTTCATGTGTGTCTCTTATGTGTAATGTTCTGTTCTGTCTTTACTGCACCTGGATATTGATTATATGGTTAATTATGTTTTGATGCACTGATTAAAGATCAACATATGATGAATTAATTGAATCATAAGTTTGTTGGATATACGCTAGTTGCATTAAATAAAGTTATGTGTACACGCGAGTTCCCTTAACTAAAGTAGTGTATATGAATCTGATTATGGAAATGAAAAATTTATTGATTTTCTAACACTGATTCACCCCCCCCGCCCCTCGTCAGTATTATTTCCAACAAATTGGCATCAGAGCAGGTCCTTAAGAAGAAGCTTGATCGCTTGAAGGAAGATCCATCATCATGAGTAATCAAGAAAGAGAGGGACCCATCAGACCAGCAATCTTCGATGCGAGAATTTTTTTTTACTTCAAGATAAGAACCACAACCTATCTACAATAGCTTGGAACAGATATTTGGGAAATCATCGAAGGAGGATATACATTTCCATCAACAATTCCTACAGATATGGCAGGTAGAAAGCAATATGAAATCAGTGCCAAAGTTGTTACTATCATATTGGCAAGTTTGTCAAAATCAGAGTTTGTCAAGGTCATGTAGCTCAAATCATCCAAAGAAATATGGGACAAAATCATTCTAAGCTATGAAGGAGACAGTCAGGTAACACGTGCTAAGATTCAAACTCCCAGAATTCAGTATGAAACTCTTAAGATGCATAGTGATGAAAGCATAGCTAATTACTTCCTACATATAGATGAGATTGTCAATTGTATGAAGAATCTAGGTGAAGAAATTAAGGAAGTTTCCTTAGTTGAGAAAGTTTTGAGATCCTTGTCTGCTAAATTTGAACCCAAAGTGTTTGCCATAGAAGAAAAGTAGGATATGTATCACTATGACGCAGCTTCATGGAATATTAACTACTTTTGAAATGAGAAAAGGAGGATCATTAGATATACGAGAAGCCACATTTAATATATCAACAAAGTGAAAATAAAAACTCAATGAATCAGGATACATTTCAGAAGAAGAATATGAGGTAAATTTTGTCAAGAAGCTTCAACAGGCATCTAGAAGGTTCAAAGGTAAGCTACCTTTTGAATGTTTTTCGTGTGGTAGAGTTGGTCATTACGCTGCTAGATGCCCTCATAACAAAGGAAAGGTGTCTGAAGAAGGTAATAGAAGTTATTATACTCATGATAATAGTGATTACTTATCCAATAGTGACGAAGATGATCAAGAAATTAAACTTCTCATGGCATATGAAAATAATGACATAGAAAAAGAAGGAGTTACCAGATTAAAAGTTCAGCTGGAGACAGTAACCAGAGTAAGGGAGCAACTGCAGGATGTAGTAAAAGATTAGAGCATAACAATCCAGAGACTTGAATCTAAGATCCTCTCTCTAAAAGAAGATCTTGAAGAATCAAAGCATCAGAATGAAGAAGCTCTTGAAGAAAAAGAACATGAAGTGCTCGAATTAAGGCAACAAGTGGAAAGAGGAAGAAAAGCTGAAGAAAACATAAAGAAGCAATATCTAAAAAAGGAAGAACAGCATCAGGTTGAGGTAAATATCTTAAAAGGTAAATTAGAAGAAAAGGATAAACTGTTACGATTTCAAGACAGTGCTAATATTTTGGATGATATTGTTAGTAGTGAAAGATCCCCTGCTATCAAAACTGGTCTTGGTTTTTATGAAACTATTGAAGGTGAATCTAGCTCATAAGGTGAGGCAAGGAACTCTAATGCAAAACCCAAAATTCTCAACAAGGAGATAAGAGGTCAACCGCAGCAACAACCAAGGAAAGAAATTCTTCAAAGAAAATCTTTTTCTCCTAACTGTGGAAGTGATAGACGGTTATTTCCTCCGATGAATAATGTTGAATGTTATGAATGTCTTAAACTTGGACATGTTGCAGCTAGATGCAGAAGTTGAATGATTCAAGACCATCACACAGAAAGATCATCATGTTCCAAGTACTTTAAGGGATTTTGTTTTTCTTGCAATATGTTTGGTCACAAACCTATTGATTGCAATAAAAGGAATATGAAACATGTAAGGTGTTATGCATGTAACATGTTTGGACATAAAGTAAAGGAATGCAGGAGAAAAATTCGGACACCAAAGTAGAAGGAGCATACATCATCCCAATCACAGGTATTGAAGAAGACATAATTAGTGTCAAAAAGATGTGGCATATCTCAATTAGCAAACATAATAGACCCAGGGGAAGCTGAAAGTGTAAACCTTCAGTATCACAATTTTCATACGTAACTATTATCAAGAGAATTAGTGTATACACACGAGTTAAAGGCTGTAGAGTCGCATATATGGAGCTCTGAATATATCGCAATAGAACAGACTCAGGAAAAGAAGTCCGATATGGTTCGGTCATTGTATATGTTGGTTGCCAGAGGTTCAGGGGGAGCATATGCTTTGAATAATGCATTGTTGGCATTATGGTTAGAAGTCTTTGGTGATGATGCTTATGTGGCTAAATGATACATCTTGCTACTTTTGTTAGTTGGCCAATAGAATGGTATTTCAGGTTACAGGTATGGATGCTGGTGACAGAGGCTTATGGTGGAGACCATATATGGTGTACGCTAGTTGCTGATGACTATCATGATTGTTGGTCATTGTTATAAAAGTCATGTATATCATTTGACGTAAAGGTCATGAAAAGACCTAATTTGTAACCCCACTTTGCATGGGAAGGATGATGTAATAATGTCTATTTCAATCATGTATAAACATTTGGTATATCCCCACTTGGTTGGGTGGATGAGTCAAAATGGTGTATCCCCACTTGGTTCAGAGATTAATGTATGAATGATTCATTGGTGATAGGAAGGTCATACTCACTTAGTTGAGTTGTAGAGTCATGTTATTCTTTCGGAAAATATTTTTGCAGACTCAACATGTGCTAAGGGAGGGCATGAACAAATTGATACATCTTAGCATGTATAAAGGGGGAGCTCAATTAAAGATTTCAGCATGTACTTATGGGGAGTATGGACAACATAATGTATATCAAGGGAGATAATATCTTGGTCCGCTCTTTGCCCTCGATGTCAAAGGGAGAGAGTGACTTGGTGTGATTGTTTCAATCAAGTCCAAAGGGGGAGATTTTTGGCATTATGATACAGGTATGACACAAGTGTTGTCCTTGATGGCAACTCTCTCAGAAGAAAGATCATAGTATAGTAGGTAAACAACAAGAATGAAGAAAGAAAGGTATATGTAGGTTCACTATATACCATGTCATGTATACATGCAGGTTGACTATATAGAAAGGCGTGTATAATGTACACATGCACTTTCACATAAGGAAAGGTGTATACATGTCGAAAAGCTAATTTTTTGCCTGTGGTATTTGGACCATGGTCTTTTGCTATTGGTCCATGGTATTTGATCTGAGGTATTGACCCTAGGTATTGGGTCCAAGGTATCGATCCTACGTGGTTTTGGACCATGGTATTGAGAGAGGCCTAAACCTATATAAGGAGAAGAAGATCATTAGGCCAAACGGAAAGTGTGCAAGTGATGAATATCTGATGAAGGGTGAGATCTAGTATGTAGGTTATGGGTATGTGATGCTTTGTTAAGGATGCACCTATGTGGAAAATGAAGGTTGATGAACTGGGATTATGAAGACTAAAATGAATTATCATTATATGGTTTGACCATAGTTCAGATCTGAATACTGACACGTGTCTTATCCTTTATATATTATGTTTTGGGTATATTTGAAGTTGAAAATTGCAGCGAAGGTATAAGTAATTATTTTCAGATCTGTACGCGGGTTCCCTACGGTGAAAGAGCGTATACACGCTGGTTCGATAAAGTCAAGTAGTGTATACATTATGAGATTTAATATTTGAGGTTGTTGTTGGTTCTAGTGGTTGTTATAGAGTTCTAGGTTTTGCTCTCTGTTCTAGTGACTGTGTTTTGATGAGAGGGTTTTAGTGATTCAGTTGCTGGATGATTCAGAGATTGGTGATCTAGATATAGTTGATGGTTGTATTGCAATGGTGATTGTTTTGTATTGATAGTTATAGTCTGAAAATTTATGAAATGTGGTCCCTGGAAGAAAAGAGAAGGTCGTAGCCTTCTGTAGGTCGGCGCCTACGTACTAGTAAATATATTGGCTAGTACAAGAGCTAGGGGGTTGCAGCTCCCTTCTAGTAGAAGTTGGAGAACGAGAGAATGTTGTAGCCTTCTGCAGTTGGGTGCCTGTGTACTGGTATGAATCTGCACGAGTACAAGATTGTAAATACATTTTTCTTATCTTAAAGAAAACAACAGCAGGTGGCTTTTTTCCCGCATTGGGTTTCCACTTTATATCATGGTGTTCATGTGTGTCTCTTATGTGTAATGTTCTATTCTGTTTTTACTTCACCTGGTTAGTGTTTATATGGTTAATGATGTTCTAATGCACTGACTAAAGATCAAAATATGATAAATTAACTGAATCATAAGTTTGTTGGATATATGCTAGTTGCATTAAACACAGTTGTGTGTGCATGCGAGTTCCCTTAACAGAAGTAGCCGACGCCCCGCCCCCCCCCCCCCCCCCTCCCCTCCTTCTCAGTATTACTTCCAACAATCGGTATCAGAGTAGGTCCTTCAGAAGCTTGATCGCTTGAAGGAAGATCCATCATCATGAGTAATCAAGAAAGAGAGGGATCCATCAAACCACCAATCTTCGATGGGAGAAATTTTGTTTACTGGAAGATAAGAACCACAACCTATCTACAATCGCTTGGAATGGATATTTGGGAAATCGTGGAGGGAGGATATACATTTCCATCAGCAATTCCTACAGATACGACAGGTCTAAGAAAGCAATATGAAATCAATGCCAAAGTTGTTACTATCTTATTGTCAAGTCTATCAAAATCAGAGTTTTTCAAGGTCATGCAGCTCAAATCAACCAAAGAAATATGGGACAAAATCATTCTAAGCTACGAAGGAGATGCTCAAGTAAAACGTGCTAAGCTTCAAACTCTGATAATTTAGTATGAAACTCTTAAGATGCATAGTGATGAAAGCATAACTAATTACTTCCTACGTATAGATGAGATTGTCAATTGTATGAACAATCTGGGTGAAGAAATTAAGGAATTTGTCTTAGTTGAGAAAGTTTAGAGAACATTGTCTGCTAAATTTGAACCCAAATTTTCTGCCATAGAAGAAAAGCAGGATCTGCAAAATATCACTATGATGCAGCTTCATGGAATGTTAATTTCTTTTGAAATGAGAAAAGGAGGACCAGAAGATATGAGAGAAGCCAAATTTCAAGTATTAACAAAGGGACAAGAAAAACTCAATGAATCAGGATACATTTCAAAAGAACAATATGAGGTAAATTTTGTCAAGAGGCTTCAATAGGGATCTGGAAGGTTCAATGGTAAGCTACCTTTCAAATGTTTTTCATGTGGTAGAGTTGGTCATTACGCTAGTAGATGCCCTCATAACAAAGGAAAGATATCTGAAGATACTCATGATAATAGTGATGACTTATCCAATAGTAATGAATATGATCAAGAAATTAAACTTCTCATGACATATGAAAATAATGACATAGAAAAAGAAGTTACCAGATTAAAAGTTTAGCTAGAGACAGTAACCATAGTAAGGGAGTAGCTGCAGGATGTAGTAAAATATCATAGCATAACAATCCAGAGTTTTGAACCTAAGATCCTCTCTCTAAAAGAAGATCTTGAAGAATGAAAGAAGCAGAATGAAGAAGCTATTGAAGAACAAGAACATGAAGTGCTCGAATTAAGGCAACAAGTGGAAACAGGAAGAAAAGCTGAAGAAAACATAAAGAAGAAACATCTGGAAAAGGAAGAACAACATTAGGATGAGGTAAATATCTTAAAAGGTAAATTAGAAGAAAAGGATAAACTGTTACGGTTTCAAGACAGTACTAAGATTTTGGATGATATTCTTAGTAGTCAAAGATCCCCTGCTATCAAAACTAGTCTTTGATTTTATGAAACTATTGAAGGTGAACCTAGCTCACAAGGTGAGGCAAGGAACTCTAATGCAAAACCTGAAATTCTCAATAAGGAGATAAGAGGTCAACCCCAGAAATAACCAAGGAAATAAATTCTTCAAAGAAAATCTTTTGCTCCTAACTATGGAAGTGACAGACGGTTATTTCCTCTGATGAATAATGTTGAATGTTATGAATATCATAAACTTGGACATCTTGCAGCCAGATGCAGAAGTAGAATGGTTCAATAACATCACATAGAAATATCATCACATTCCAGGTAATTTAAGGGATATTGTTTTTCTTGCAATATGTTTGGTCACAAAGCTATTGATTGCAATAAAAGGAATATGAAACATGTAAGATGTTATGCATGTAACAAGTTTGGACATAAAGTAAAGGAATGAAGGAGAAAAATTTAGACACCAAAGCAGAAGGAGCATACATCATCTCAATCCCAGGTATTGAAGAAGACATAATTAGTGTCAGAAAGATGTGGCATAACGGAGTTAGCAGACATAACAGACCCAGGGGAAGCTAAAAGTGTAAACCTTCAGTATTCCAATTTGCATACGCAACTATTATGAAGAGAAGTCACATATATACGCAAGTTAAAGGTTGCAGAGTCACATATATGGAGTTATGAATAAAAAGTGGCAGAACAAACTCAGAAAAAGAAGTCTGATACGGTTCGGTCATGGTATATCTTGGTTGGGACAGGTTCAAGGGGAGCATATGCTTCCAATAATGCATTGTTGGAATTATGGTTAGAAGCCTTTGGTGATGATGCTTATGTGGCTAAATGATACATCTTGCTACTTATTGTTGGTTGGCCAAGAGAATGGTATTGCAGGTTACAGGTCTAGATGCTGGTGAAAGATGCTTATGGTACAGATCATATATGGTGTATGATAGTTGCTGATGACTATCATGATTGTTGGTCATTGTTATAAAAGTCATGTATATAATTTGATGTAAAGGTCATGAAAATACCTAATTTTTAGCCCCATTTTGCATGGGAAGGATGATGTAATAATGTCTATTTCAGTCATGTATAAACATTTGGTATATCCCCACTTGGTTGGGAGATTGATGTATGAATGAGTCATTGGTGATAGGAAGGTCATACTCACTTAGTTGAGTTGTAGAGTCATGTTATTCTTTTGAAAAATATTTTCCAAACTTGGCATGTGCTCAGGGGGAGCATGAATGGATTGATACATCTTAGCATGTAAAAAGGGGGAGCTCAATCAGAGATTTCAACATGTAATCTGGGAGTATAGACAATAGAATGTATATCAAGGGAGAGAATATCTTGGTCCGCCCTTTTCCCTTGATGTCAAAGTGGGAGAGTGATTTGGTGTGGTTGTTGCCATCAAGTCCAAAGGGATAGATTGTTGGCGTTATGATATAGGTATGACACAAGTGTTGTCCTTGAAGGCAACTCTCTCAGATGAAAGATCACAGTATAGCAAGTAAACAACAAGAATGAAGAAACAAAGGTATACACAGGTTCACTATATACCAAGTCGCGTATACACATAGGTTCACTATATACAAAGGCGCATATAACGTACACATGCACTTTCACAGAAGGAAAGGCGCGTACATGTCGGAAAACTAGGTTTTGGTCTGTGGTATTTGGACCATGGTATTTTGGTATTGGTCCATGGTATTTGATCCGAGGTATTGACCCCAAGTATTGAGTGAAAGGTATCGATCCTATGTGGTTTTGGACCATGGTATTGAGAGAGGCCTGAACCTATATAAGGAGAAGAAGATCATTAGGCCAAAGGGCAAGTGTGCAAGTGATGAATATCTGATGAAGGGTGAGATCTAGTATGCAGGTTATGGGTTTGTGATGCTTTGTTAAGGATGCACCTATGTGGCGAATGAAGGTTGATGAACTAGGATCATGAAAACTAAAATGCATTATCATTATATCGTCTGATCATAGTTCAGGTCTGAATACTGATGCATGTCTTATCCTTTATATCTTATGTTATGGGTATATCGAAAGTTTAAAATTGCAGGGAAGGTATAAGTAATTATTTTGAGATCTGTACACGGGGTCCCTTTGGTGAAAGAGAATATACACACTGGTTCGACACAACCAAGTAGCGTATACATTATGAGATTTGATATTTGAGGTTGTTGTTGGTTCTAGTGGTTGTTGCAGAGTTCTTGGTTCTGCTCTGTGTTCTGGTGACTGTCTTTTGATGATAGGGTTTGAGTGACTCAGTTGTTGGGTGATTCAGAGATTGATGATGAAGATATAGTTTATGGTTGTATTGTAGTGGCGATTGTTTTGTATTGATGGATCCAGTCTAAAAATTTATGAAACGTGTTCCCTGGAAGAAAAGAGAAGGTCGTAGCCTTCTATAGGCCGGTGCCTACGTACTAGTAAATATATTGACTAGTACAAGAGCTAAGGGGTTGTAGCTCTCTTCCAGTAGAAGCTGGAGAATGAGAGAAGGTTGTAGCCTTCTACAGGTGGGTGCCTGCGTACTTGTATCAGTCTGCACCAATACAAGATTGTAAACAGGTTTTTCTTATCTTAAAGAAAACAACAGCAAGTGGTTTTTGTCCCGCATTGGGTTTCCACCTTATATCATGGTGTTCATGTGTGTCTCTTATATGTAATGTTCTGTATTGTTTTTACTGCACCTGCTTACTATTTATATGGTTAATGATTTTCTAATGCACTAATTAAATATAAACATATGATGAATTAACTGAATCATAAGTTTGCTAGATATACGCTAGTTGCATTAAACAAAGTTCCGTGTACATGCCAGTTCCCTTAACTGAAGTAGCGTATATGAATCTAATTATGTAAATGAAAAAATTATTGATTTCCTAATACTGATTCACACCCTCCCACCACAAGTATTATTTCCAACAGAAAGAATCCCTGAGTGTTTTTACTATGAGAGCTGGTGTTGCTGATCCTTTGATATTGAAAACTACAGTTACATGGGTGCCCACTTCTGTTAACTTCTTGACATAATCCTCAATTGGAATTGATTTATCATTAATAACCATCATAGAAGGTAAACCCTTGCTAACCAAAGGTTCAATCTTGTTGAAAAAACTCTGAACTATGGTGTTAATATTGCTGCACTTTTCTTATAGCTGAATGGTGATATTTTTCTTAGTGATAATCTTCTTTACCTCTAATATCATTGTAGTTCTATCGTTTATTATTAATTCCTCAAGCTCATAGTCATCCTTGGAATTTAGAAATTTGATTACATTAGAGGCAGTCTTTGGCATATCCTCCAGTTGCTTAGTTATAGTTTCCACTCCTTGAGATTTTTCCAAGAGATCTTTCTGATTGAATATTATCTTAATAGAGGGCCAAATCTCCTTGATTTCTTCTATGATTTCTTCCCATAGAATTTCTTTTTCTAAACCCAATTTGTTTCCTATGAACTGTGAGTTCTCTTTACAACATTTCCACTTGTCCTTTGAGTCCGTTTGTTTCAGTTGTATGTGAACTGCTTGATATAAACTTCATAATCCGTAATTCTTTGAGTTCTTCCTTTAATTTATTAATTTCTCCTTTCTGGATAGACATGTTCTGAACAAATTCAGTAAGCTATTTAGCTCTTTATCTTATACCGGTTGCTAATGTAGTGGCTGAAGTAGAAACTCTGGTGATGGGAATTTCTAGAAGAGAGACTACATCTATTGCAATTTAAATGTTCTTGACAACTTCCTTCTTCTCCTAAACCAATTTCTCCATCTGTTCCTCCATTTGTTTTATTGGCAAATTCTGTTCTATAATGAGCTTCATCATATCTGACTTTTGAGTCTCTGTCTCTTCAATTTCTTTGGCCATTAGATCCTTAGATGTTAGTAGTTTTAGCTATTTCTCTAAAGCTACAACTTTAGTGTTCTTTTTCTTAATGAGCTCCTCTGCAACATTTATGTTTGAGGGATCATATCCCATCCTTAGCACTATATTTTCCAAGGATTGAATCTTTGTATCCTTTGCTAATGAAGAGACCTTCTCCAATTTTAGTTGTCACTGAATGTTAGCCAATGTAACCCACATTTTTGACAAACTCATAGCAGTGTTTGTCAAGGTTGAAGAAATCATTTGTCCGGTTCGTTTGTGCATCTCAATTTTATCAATTGGTTGCACATACTTGACATTAAACTCAGAAGAATTTTTTTTCTGGTATTGTGTTGCAGTCCCAGGCTGAGGAACCTGGGCCTGCAAGAAAGCCATTTGCATCTTTCCCTTCTCAAAGTCGAAGACTAAAAGAAGCCTGGCTTGAGAGGTGGAAGAACGCTTCCAGAACTGGGTGTAAGTGTTCAACTTCAATTCTTCATTCTTTCTTTTGATTTCCCTAAAGAAATGGAAAATTTCTTCCTCTTTATTCTCTGGAATGCATCCAATAGTCTGAACTATCTGCTGTTAATGAGAAATGGTAGATTGAGTTGGAGATTTTATAGACTATACCAGACTATGAATCAATATTCATAGAGACCCTTTGTTTCTTTTTCCTATGAAAAACCTTGAAGCCTTGGCTTGTTGCCTCTATTGCAGGTGAATATTGTTCTTCCCTCCCTCTCTTAGCTGTCTTTACCTGTGCAATTGGTGTTTCCATATTTGATGTAGAGATTGCCTGCTCCTCAACCTCTTTGAGGGTATTCTCTATCCATTCCAACTAATTCTTGAACTGTTCTATCTTAGGCCTAGCTGTATGATGATATGGTGTGTATTTATTTTCCATCCTGAGTTTGGAGATGACTCCTAATGGGTCATATGACCAGGAGAATCTAAGAGAAAATTTCATTTCTTTTAACAGCTTATATGCTTCCTCCCCTGCTACCCTGGTATTACAAATAAAGGGACCAACTGGAGCTTTGAGCTTAAATTGTGATTTCTTTTTGGCAGCTACAAAATGTACTTCATATGCATTCAATCTTTTCCTCAAATACTCAAGTGCAAACATTCTAATAGAGAGGTACTTTGGTAGTTTGTAGGATGGAAGCTCACAGCTAAAAACCCAGATTTTTGTGTAGTTTTGGTAGCAATATGAATCTCATGTTGTTGCTTGATCTATGAACTAAATTTATTTGAAAATATCCTCACTAATCCTTGGTAAAGGAGTGTTGCTCATAAGGCTGAGGGATGGATGAATGAACAATTCTATGAACTGCTTATATGTGAACACTTCTTTCTCCCTCATCGCCATTGAAGTCCAAAAAATCATTGATTGTTGTTGTCCTTCATCATCAAGTTTCTGCAAAGGAAATGGTAATTTGTCTACCTAGAAATATATTAAAGGATACATAAGTACTGAAGCATACTTGAATAATTCTTCAGTGTTAAATTTGACAAAGTTCTCATGTCTAGTTTCGGCTATGAAATGAATAAAATCATAAATAACAGTACGCTTAGAATTAGAAGAAAACATGCATAAGAAACCAAGGATGGCTTCATTGACAGCCTGATCATAGTGATAACCAAGAAAATAGGACATGATAGTAGTAATATCCCTAGTTCTATCAAGAAACATGGATGAATCATAAGGGGGATTTCTCTTTGGTAGAGGACTACCAATTGCTAAAAACAATTCGAGGGTCTGGGATCTCTTGGTAAAGTCTATTTTGTTATAAGCTTCTATGAGGTTTTCATGGGACAAAGGATGAGTTGGTGTAGTGGCATGGGCCTGCAACATTTTCTCAATTGAATCAGCGTCAATGGGACAGAGGATTTCTCTAGTAGGTGAGATAATTTCTCTCTGGCTAGGATCATAGGATTCATGGCATTTTCTCACAAACTTTGGAGCTTTGTGTATTTGTGGAAAAATATAGTGGGGTAATTGGGATTCCCAGAGCCCAGTTTCATCACTCTAGTCAATTAGTTGATCTTCCTGCCAGCAATAAATTTCAAATAAATCAAATTGAGAAGAAGTCTCAATGGTTTCAATCCTTGTCAACTAATGGAGTATGGTGGAAATCAACCTATGGGTGAATTAGAGGATTTGAAACCTCTACAATTGTTTTTCCCTTGGGAGGCATTTTGTCAAATGAAAATGCGGACTATAAATGAAAAAATTATTAAAGGAGGTACTAGAGTGGAGACAGGAAACTGGTAAGTGGACCTAGAAGATGTGCTTACGAACAGGACAAGTGACTGCGAGAATGTCAGACAGTAGTTGAACTGTTGAGCAAGCGCGCTTGAAGAATAACCATGGTCATAAAAGTTAACTATGTAACCTTTGAAATGCATGACATATAATTTATAAAGAGAAAAAATGGAGTGGGAGGGTGGCAATGAACATTTTAAAATTCATTAATTATCCAATGGGTTAATTAACAAACATTTGGTTATAAATGTGCGGGAGCGGAAATGAATGGGCAACGGATAGGTAGTAGACGATTGGACAGGAGATATGAAGTGAGACGTGACATGGGGATATGATAAATGGATATGAAGGATACCATGTTCGAGGGTAAGACAGAGTGGTTTATGGTTTTGGGATTTCTAGTCCCAAAAGACTAAAAGGTGATTTTTGTTGTTTATGTAGGCGGTATTAAAGACAGCCCATTCCCCCCCGATAAACTTTGGGTGCCGAATGAGGGCCAAAAGGGAGTGTGTGTCATAGGATTGCGGACGAGTGTGCGGGATGAGAGGTGAGGTGGAGGGATTTTAATGGGTGAGTGGGGAATAAACGTTTGGGTTGTGATATGATAGGTGGACGTGGTGGCTGTGGGTCTAGGTGATTTAATGAATGGAGTGATAGCATATGAATGAAATAACATAAGGTCAAAACATCGGTTATTCAAACTCCTGACATCAATATGTTTCCTAATGTTTCGATCTTCAGGAAATAATCAGTTCAACATCTTAAACTTTCACATTTATACCTACCCTTCTACTCCTAACATTTTTACTTATCCTTTCAGAGTGCATTTAAGCTAGCAGCCCAATGTTTTCTTTTTGGGAACAATCTATCTTCATACCTTATTCCCTCCATTAGCTCAAATTAAACTGTTGAGCCAATTTATTTTCTACCTATGAGAATCAATTTAAATCAAATCCAATTATGATGCAACTACATAACTATATAAAATAACCTAGTGTGGCATCTACACAAACTGCATACAACTATTATTTTTCAAATTAAATTTAGAACAAAGTAGTGGCATTTAGATTTGCAACACTTTCAGAGCTGATTTCTTTTTATTTTCTGTCTAACCTAACATTTTATTTTTTCCTTCATTTTTTAGGGCATCTACCCTAACATTTTCTTTGATATCGACATATTTATCAAAATATTTTCATAACAATTTTTATTCAATATTCTTTTTGTCCACATCCTATATTAACATTTTGTAAATATATTTTCATTTTTTGTCTAATTTATTCTAACTTATCAAAACCAAAAAATGCTACGACACTGGCTCCAACTGGGGATTGCTTTCTCCCGTAGGATGCAGAGAACCTGCAGATCCATGTGCCTTCTCCTCGGGCTATGGAGTCTTTTGCTGTAAAAAATCTCACTGACAACTTGAAAAGTAAAACAAAACATAGTTTTTACAATGAAATGTATTCCAACTTCTTAGTATTGAATGAAATGTTTGAGAAACCTTCCGTTTACAGGATAAGTGGAATATATTCCCTCAAGATTTTGTATCACAAAAGTGTGGTTTCCCTTCACTTCAACAATTGCTAAAGGACCAAACCATAGGTTATCAAAATTGCCATGTTTTCCCTTTTCTTACCTCCTGGAGTCCCATCTTAGAACTAGGTCACCTTCACTGAAGTCATTTTCCCTAGCTCTTCTATCAAACATGATTTTCATCTTATTCTAATATTTCTTCAATTTGTATTGAACTTCATCTCTGTTTTCATTTAGTTAAATAATCTGATTCATCCTTCTTGAAAAATCATCAAGTTCATCTGTTGAGTCTTGCAATAATTTTAAAATTGGGAAAGCAAAATTGATGGGAAAAATTGCATCTTTCCCATAGACTAACTAAAAACGAGATTTGCTAGTAGATTTTTTTGGAGTTATTCTATTTTCCCATACTGCATAAATTAAATGAAAGTCCCAGCTCTTTTTGTGATTTTCTAGGGTCTTTCTGATTACCTTCACCAGACTTTTATTTGAGGATTCTACGAGGCCATTACCTTGAGGGTAGTATGGAGTTGAATGATGTAAAAAAATATGATATTTCTAGAAAAACTTAGTCATTTTAACACTAGAGAATGTTGTTGCATTATCTGTGACAATTTTAGTTGGGAAACTAAACCTAGATAGGATATTTTCTTCAATGAATTTAATTACTACTGAATCGATAGCATTTCTTACTGGAATTTCTTCCACCCATTTAGTGAAGTAATCTGTTGTTGTGAGGATACATCTGTGCTGATTACTTGAAGTAGGATGGGTCACTCCAACAAAATCTAATCCCCATTGAAGGAAAGGTTTGACATTATTGATGGTACTAGTGGAAGAGCTGCTAGTTTCTGCTTACGAGCAAAAAAGTTGACAAGGAACAAAACCTCTGACCTTTGCCCCTACTTGCAAGAAAAATGTTGGCCAAGAAAATCCTCCCCTTAAAATCTTGGATGTTGTTTCTCTCCAAGCATAATGTTGTCCACAAAAACCTGTATGAAACTTATCATTGATTCCTTCAATTTCTAATTCTGTTAAACATAATAAAAAAATATTCAGTGGATCTTTCCAGTACAAATTTTCATTTATGATGTAGTACCTGACTGTTTGAATTTAAGATTTTTACACTAGGCTTTGGAGAATGAGGCTGGGCATTCAAAATGGAGCAAAAAATTTACAATGTCTTGATACCAATCTGACAATAGAAATTTTTCATAAATATGTAAACGGTTGATCTGATATGAAGGTAAAGGTTCGTGTGGATTCTTTTCTTTAGATTGAAGAGAAGGTTCTTGTGGATTCTCCCCTTCTACAAGGATGGAAGGTTCTTGTGGAGTCTTCCCTTGTAAAATTAGGAAAGGTTCTTCTGGATTCTTCCCTTGTGCAAGGACAGAAGGTTCTTGTGGGTTCTTTCCTTTTACTTCTAAAATGGAATTGATTCCAAGCACTTTGCAATTGGATTCCACTAGAAGCTTGGCTAATCCTTGGCATTTTACTAGATTTTTAGTTTTGATAGTTAGATCAAGCTCAATTATTTGAGTGATCCACCTACCTATTTTCCCAGCAGTGTCTGTTTGAGTTAAAAAAAAAATTATAGCACCATTAGGAACATAAGAAGTAATAGGTGAATGTAGGACATACATCCTGAAAGATTTCAGGGCTTGAATGAGGGAATAAGATTGCTTCTCGATTATGTCATAGTTAAGCTTGACATCTCTCATAACCTTATTGAAAAAGGATATGGGATGGTCATGGGAATATTCACTCTTTTGCAACAAAAAAACAATGAGGGTTGTTTCTGAGGCCAAAGAAAAGATACTGAATGGTTTAGTATAATCAGGGTTGGCCAAGGTGGGAGATTCAGAGATAGCTTTCTTGATCTGATCAAATGCATGCCTAAAAGAGACAGTCCATTTAACTTCATGATCCTTTCAGAGCATGTCAATTATATCTTTTACAATCTATGCATACTTTTGGATGAATCTCCTTAAAAAATTAATCTTTCCCTGAAAAGCTTGGATTTCTTTCTTGTTTCTAGGTAAAGTCAATGTTTCAATGGCAGACACGCACTTGGGATCAATCACCACTCCTTCCTTTGAAATTATATTGCTCAACAATTTTCCCTCTTTGATAGAAAACAAATACTTTTTAGGGTTTAATCATATCACAAATTTTCTACACCTGTCAAAAACCTTGATCAATTTTTTTAGATGTCTCTGATTAGACTTAGAAAAAACAGTAATGTCATCAAGATAAATAACCACAAATTTATTTACTTGACCCATAAAAGCTAGATCCATAGCTCTCTGAAATGTTGCTCCAGCATTTGATAATCCAAATGGAATTCTAGTGTACATAAATGTACGCCAGGGTGTAGTGAAGGTTGTCTTGTACCTATCTGCTGAATCAACATTCACATGATTATAACCTGAAAAACCATCAAGCATATAAAGTCTTTGTGCTCCTGAAACCATTTGAAGTAACTGATCAATTTTGGGAGAAGGGTAATTATCCTTTAATGATTCTTTGTTCAAATTTATAAAGTCCACGCAAAGTATGATTTCTCCATTCTTCTTCCTAATATGAACTAAATTTGCAACCCAATTAGAATATCTAAGAGGGAGAATGATCTGAGCATCTAGCATTTTCTTAATTTCCTTTTCTACAGATGGTAGAAGGGTTGGATTAATCCTCCTAAGTTTTTGTTGATATGATATTGCTTTTGGCTTCAAAGGGATCTTATGATGCATTAATGAAGTATCTTAGGTTTTTAGATCAGCATAGGTCCAAGAAGAAACATCCTTACAATTTTGAAGTAACTTAATATATTGAGTTTTAATCTTAGTGTCTAGAGATGCACAGATTTTGATGCTTTTGACATCATCATTTTTTCCAATATTAATTTCCTCTATGTCATCTTCCGAAGAAATGGAATAAGGATTTTGGAGGACATCATTTTGATCAAACAAATTTTCTAAAGGAATGAAGCCTTTGGGAATAAAATTTTTAGATAATTGAATAATATCATGATCAACAATTTTTGAACTGAAATCTCAAGTATCATTTTCACTGGTATTTTCATTTATTTCAGATCTATCTTCATCAACTTGTATTTTCATTTATTTCAGATCTATCTTCATCAATTTGTAGAACAGAAAATTGATCTACAACTTGCAGAAAAGATTTCAAATGTTCATCATCTTCAAATAGCTGCCACTGTTTTAGGTTGTCTGGGATAGATGGTCTATACTTGACTTGTATTTGGTGTTAGTCCTTACAATCTCCTAGGCTGAAAAGGAAATCGACAAGGGTAACCACAAACCACTTTAGGATTAGTAGCTAGCCCTACTAAGCATGAGAGGGATCTCTCTAAGATTCTTATCACTGATATGACTTTAAAGTAAATGAATTTTTGGATAGATATGTGTATTTGTTTGCTTGTTTGTGAAAATTTGGTTTTTTAAGATTTGTTGAACTTAGGGTTTGGAGTCACAAGTAGGTCTAAGTTGTGGGAATGCAGGAGCTAACTTTAGAAGGAGCTAGATAACATAAACCTGGTGTAATTTGAGTATTTGTCTGTGTAGTACATAGGATATAGTGAGGAAGAAACTAATGAGCATAAATAAACATGATTTCATTAGCTTAGGAAGACAAAACACATAATTATGAAAACCAGATAATAGAGCTTGAAAAACAAGAATTCTGAGTATTTTATCACAAGGCATTCATAGAAGGAAGATATATAGTGTAGATAAATATGTTTAGACCATGATAAAACAAAATAATGAAGTACAAGAACCATGAACTCACTGGGCTAGAGTTCCTTGAAAATAGCTACAACCTGTATCTGTATTAGCTGAAAAGATGATTACATGCAAGCCTCCTTTACAAAAAGTTCAACTCTCTTATCCTGTAGTGAAATAGTACTTATAGACTCTCCTAGACCACTTTCCCACCTTCAAGAGTTGAGCTCCTTGGTGGAGGAACTGACTCCAATATTCTGTCAACCAACATGTAAGAGTGAGAAGGTGAAACTCAAACACCTCGTGAAGAGTTTGATTAAGAGTTTGCTTCTTTTATGAGGTCTAATAAACAAAACAAAAAAACCTACGATGTAAATTTATTCATGCCTACAACACCTAGCCTCATAAATTATGCCATTACATAGAGAATCTTGAATTTGACCAAGTTTGACTAGAATCTAGAAATTTACAGAGTGAAATTTACAATTTGGAACATAGAAAAGTGCATAAGCATAGCGCCGACTTTGAGCTGATGTTCAGGTGCTCTCCACGGGTCAAAATGAAAATCTAAGAGAACGGTCAACTAGCCCTTAAAGTCTAGTTTCTATAATAGTTTTAATTTCTAAATATGGAGCAAAGGAAGTCCTTCAAAAGTCCATTCTCCCAATGTCACGCCAAAAGCGCAGTGCCTCTCAAGAGAGGGTTCAAAATGCTTGATTTTTGCCACGTTTTTGCACTTTTCTCTCAAACTAAGCCTCCTCTGCAAACTATAGGAAAATGGGATTTTAGAGGATGCCAAGACCTTTCTAAAAATGTATACCTTTCCTCAAATCAATGCCTGAGGAAAAAGTGCAGCGCCTCTAGAAAGGCCAATTTTCTGCATTTAGACCAAAATTTGCCAAAAAGATTAAAATGCTCGGAATTGACTCAAAATTGGAGGGAAGGTGTAAACATGAGTTTTTTATAGCTTCATGGATACTTCAGCAAGCATATCCAAGTTTCCCTCATCCTTTTGGCCCTTTTTGGCCTCCTTGAGCTTGTTTTGATGTTTTTTCACTTTGGCATTGGCGATCATGTTTCGAGCTTGATAATGATGTGCCATGTGTCTGAGCATTTGATTGTCTTTGTTTGCCTTCTTCGGGAACTTCTCTAGGTGTTCATTCACTCTATTTATCCAATATTCTTTATCTTGATGCACTTATATGACTATCCTTTCTTCTAGGTCGAGGTCCTCATTTAGCAGAATTTGCTCTTGCTCCTCTGGCAAAGCTTTTTTGAGGCCTCTTGTCCTTGGTATTTTCCTCTTTTCCCTCTCCTTTGATGCTTCAGGCTTGCTTGATGTCATTATCTCTTTTCCTTTGCTGGTTTGCTGCAATAACTTAGCTTTTTTCTTTTCTAGTATCAACTCTTTCGCTTTGAGTTGATTGTTTTCTTGTTCAAGGAACGATATAACATATTTTGCCATGTCCAAGTTGATTGCCAGCTCCATGATTTGGTAGTCCTTGTCCCTGTTAGTCTGCCTCATAATTGAAGTCTCATCTTCCTCCTCTAAATAAATAATCTCTAATTCATGCTCAACTGTCTCCTTATCCTTTGCTATCGATTATTGCCTTGTCAATGAAGAAGGCTTGGCCCCTTTCTCTTTATGAGTAGAAAACACAATTCTATGCCCTTTATTATACACTTTGGTGACCTCTGGCCTAGGTAACTAGATCTTCTCTACTATTTTTCTAGATTACCCCATCTCTGTTTGTTGTTTTGGTGCACTTGGGGGCTGAGATGCCACATTCTCCTCATGCCATTTTGAAGCTATTTCTAAAAAGGGCTCCCAAGACATACCTCTCTTTGTGAATTGATGAAGAACAATAGTTTTGATGAGATTGTGATGAAACAAGCTTAGAGAATGCTCTTTGTGCTTCAACTGTATCTTCTCAGAAATTTTTGAAATACTCTTGAACAGGTAATTGCACATGTTTAGTGGCTTGTGAGATGTGAAATGCATTAGGAGGCATATATGATATGCATATAACCTAGAGAATCTACCTTCACAGGTAAAGAACCTCATGATGGTCTTCATTAAAGGGGCATACTTATGAAGAAAGTATCTGAAAGAACTGAGATGAGTATGTGTATCTCTGTACGGCGTCTTCAAGAATGGTTTCTAATATTCAAGATCTAAGTTCATTCCTTTGAACCAATGTTCGCCATTATTTGGCAAACTAGTTGCTAGTGAGATGGAGTCCATTGAGAAACTAAATTCAATACCAACGATGATAGCAATCTCCCCTTTCAATTGTGTAGCTACCGAATCTGTCATCTATTCATAACACCCTGTTTCACTTACTCTTTTACAAAATTCAAAACAATGAACATCTTCAAAGCATTGTTTGATGAAAGGATAGGATTTTATCTGATTGCAATCTGATGGTTCATATCTAAGAATCCTCCCCCCTTTGTGTTGTCTCTTTCTCTCTAGTGAAGAATCAATCTCCTTGATGACATAGAATCCTAGTAGCAAGAAGTGAAATAGATGTGAAGTAAGTGCGAAAATGAAGTGATATATGAGGGATTTTGACAAAATGATCGGAGGGGTTTTGTGAAAGATGAGACGGTTTTGAGAAACTGATGAAAATGAGTGAGGAAGATGGTGAAAAAATGTGGTTGCTAGTAAGTGAAACCAAGAAGTTTTATTATGTGATTTTGCCAAAATAACTCTAAGAATGAGATAGGGTTTTGTTTTTTTAGTGTTTAAACTTGATTTAGAGGTGGATGGACTGGTCAAGATAACTCATCATACATGTGTGTAGGTGTAGAAAGTCAATTTACATGCTTAGGAGATAAAAAATTGTGCTGACCATTTCTACCCTAGCATTTCCCATGGCATTTTTGCTACAAACCCTGGATTGAAATATTATCAACATGGAATGAAAATGGGAAAGCAAAAATCAAGGTAAATGATGTACTTACTTGTTCCTCAGCCTTAGAAATCAATTTGACCAAGTTTGAAAGCAAGAATTTTGAAATTTGGAAATATTTGGGTGATTTTTAGGCACTCTATCTTGCGCGCAGTGCAGTTCTTCTACGTGCAGTGCCAAAGTGCAGCACAGTTCTCCTATGTGCAGTGGCTTCCTGAAAAGTGCAATGCAGTGTATCTACATGTAGCACCTACAATGTTTGACCAAACGCTCCTAGGGAAATGGATTTTTTTCTCTTTTAGGCGAGTGAGGTCGATGATGAAGAGTGAATGAGAGATGAATGAAAAGGTATTAATTCATTTTGAGTTTATATAGGACTTATTTCTTCACTTTTTCAAAAAGAGGAAAGAAACTAATCTTCTTTTCTGAACTGATTTCACATTTCTGAAGGAAACTTTTACATTGCCTTTGCAAATGTGATTTTTGCATCTCTTGAGTGTTGATGCTTTCTTCATCTGAAACTTGTAATGAAAATGTGAATGAATCATGTTTCAATCCTCAAACTCTTTTCTTTGTCAAGTTTTACTTATTTCTGACTTTTTTATGGAAATGGTCGACCTTGGGGACCTGATGGATGACCTAAGACCTAATGGAATGATGATGATGACTTGACCTATGTTCATGGTGTATGATAAGTGACCAGCATGACTGGAATTTCAAACCATGACTCCATCTTGGACTAACCATACTATGACCAAATTTGTTGTGTAAACCTAGTAACAGGAAAATTTGATGACAAAAAAATGAAAAGATCATGGTAAAATAAATTTTCATTGGGGTGACAAGCTAACAAGACTGACACTAACATTTGGTAGAATAAATTAGTCTGATTAGGAAGTTTAAATGAACTAAAAGAAATAGCTAAGGCATCTGCATGAATATTCTGATCTCTTGGAATATAAATCAAATTAAAAGCATGAAAGAAGTTTTCAAATGAATCCCATACTTCATTTCGGTAAGACCTAAGTTTGGGGTGTTTACTCTAGCATATACTTCTCACTTGCTTCACAATAAGTTCTGAATTAGTAAAAACACTTAAGTTTTGAACCTTTAAGAGTTTAGCTAATTTCAATCCCAAAAGGAAAGCTTCATATTCAACCACATTATTTGTAACTTCAAAGTCTAGGTTACATGATTGGGTAATGTTTTCTTTTTCCGTTGATATTAGAACTAATCTAGCTCCTTATACATCTTTTGTATAAGAGCCATCAAAAAATAGTTTCCATATATCAATTAGATTTGCTGCTAGACTTTCAATTACATCTTCAATTTTAACTTGAGTTTCATGCACTTGGTCGGAGGAGAGTTGAAAGCAACCAAAATCTTAGTCAATTGCATAAATGGGATGGTTCCCTGGCTGGTTTGTTTTGCAAACAAAGTGCACAAATCTCACCTCTCTATATAATCTTAATTGTTCTCCCCCATAAACTGGAATAGTAGCATAAGACATATCCATCTGAAGAGTTCCCCCTAATTTGGCACAGAAAGACCTAGAGAGAAGCATTCCAAATTTGGGAGGGATATCTGTGACAACTCAATCAAGTATTACACTTTTGATTGGAATTTGGGCAAGGGTGACTACTAGATCCTTAATCAATCCTAAGAAGGACACCCTTTTAGAATCAAAGGTGTGCAAGTCATGATAGGATCTAGTTATGTCAAGTTTCAAATGGTCCATGATAGCTTTTGGCATGAGATTATGTGGTGCTCCAGAATCAAGCATACAATTATACAACATAGAATCATTTGTCTTAAGAGTTACATAGAAAGGAGGCACTATTTCATCTACCATATCTAAGCTACGGCCATAAAAAATTGTTGGTTTTTCATCTTGCAGATTGATGATATCACCTTCAGCATCAACTGAGGTATTTTGTATCCATTTAGAAACCTGATTTTTATACCCAGGGTCCTTTGAAAGTTCTGAAAGAGGAATTGGGATTTTAACTCCTTCTAACTCTTTTGCAACATTAAATGTAGTTAAAGCATTTTTGTCATTTTGAGGAGTATCAACTGACTGATTTAATGGTAAAATAAAAGTCATTTGAGCTCCACCAGTTTTGGCACGAGGTTCAATTACTGGATTTTCCTTAGGAGGTCTTCCAGGGCCAAGTCTAGGCCTAAGGTCATATCTTTTGTTCAACTCTGCAATTAAAAATCTAGAGAAGACATGGTATTTAGAAACCTGTGAAGATTCTTGATCTTGTTGAACCTGATTTTGTTGTGTAAGAGGAATAATCACTGTTTGATCAGAGGAAGCATCCATATTATTTATATCTTCAGTGATGATCATAGTATTATCATCAGGTTGTTGATCATCTATCAATGAAGGAGTGGGAATATGCTGATCATTATTAGGTCTCTAAGGAATTTTTAATGGTAGATTTCCTTTGTACTGACCTTGATTTTGATTTGGGGGTCTGGTAACTATTTTTTGAATTGTCCTAGGTTGAGTCTCAATCTTGGAAATTCTATTAGATATATTTCTAAGAAGAGAAGTTATTTCATCTATTTTTAGAATCTTCTGTTTTAGTCTTAGAGGAACTAGAAGCCTCTGGTGTCGATTTGAGTTTTCTTTGGGTTTTTTCATCTTTAGCTTCCAAAGAAGTTGAAGCAGACCTGTTTGCTTCTACCTCAATAGCATTTGTTTGGATATCTTCAAGAGTTCTTAAAGATCTCTCTCTCAACATGACAACAAAATCATCATCAAAGGCTTTAGAAAATCTATACTTTGCTACTGCTAGAGGTGGTTTACAATCAAGGAGCATTTTATGACAAATCTAATTGAATCTTTTGATAAAGTCTAATACAGGTTGACCAAAATTTCTTTTAAGTTCTTCAAACTCAGTGAGAAAGTAAAGAGGATATTTTTTCACACCCCACTAGTTTTTAAATATGTTTGTAAGTTCTTCCCAATTTCTAATGGAATTTGCAGGTAACTCCCTAAACCAAATTCCTAAATTTCCTTCAAGTGATTGTACAAAAAACCTCATGTAAACACTTCCTTGTTCAATATTCATATTATCTGCAAAGTCTAAAAAGGCTTGAAGATGGTCATCAACAAGGGACCAATTTCTCCATTATACCTGGGAAGGTATTCGAAGTATCCAGTTGAGAATGCATCACGATTAGGAGGTAAGACTAAAGTTGCATATATAGCCTGTATAATAGATCAAGAATCCATAGTGGGAGGTGGTGTATGACGTGTTTGCGTGGATGAAGAAGTTGAAGAAGATGAAGAAGGGGTTGAAAAAGGTGATTGAGGGGGTGAAGAACCAGTTGGAGGTGAAGAAGGAGGGGATATCCTGAATGATTTCAAAGGAGCATTAAGAACTAACTTTTGGACATGTGGATCAATAACATCCTTTATTTCATAGAGTGGATTCGAATACAGAGAGACAGTCTCTTCAGGTTGTTCAGAAGTAGAAGCTTCAAGTTGTTTAGAAGTAGGAGGAAATGAATAAGTTGTAGGTGATATGAATCTGTTGGCTTGTATTATGCTAAATTAACAACCAAGTCAGACTTAGTTTTAGGTGATCCTGGTATTAGTGAGGGTTCTGGATTGGATTCAAATGAATGAATAAGGAATGCTGATTTAAAATCAACTCCCCTGTCTAAGAGTTCAACAACCCTAGCTGATAGGTGGGAGTAATTTGGATTGGGTGGAATGTTACTATAAGGACCAAATGATGCTAAATCTTCAGACTGCAAGATTGAAGAGGAATAATAAGAGGGTTAATGTCCCCTTTTAAAACTAGCCTTTCTCAGAAGTTTTTCAGGGTCTAATAGAGGATTAACTATGTCAGCCTCTGAACGGGATCTAGTGTGCTTAAAGGGTGCCAGTTTGGGAGGGTGGAGTCACCAGGTGAAGGATTTTAACCTTTCTAGACCTTTAATCACCTTAAAGGAATAGAATACATATCATTGACCCAAGAAAGCTTAATGAAATTTGAGTTCCCAGCAACAACGCCAGTTTGATTTTGTATCTTTGAGATAATAATGATCAGCTATTATGCCATAGCATCTAAGATAAAAAAAAATTGGGGGTTTTGTTTTAATTTGGGAGACCAATGGATGAAATAGATATATAAATGATGTGACTAACCTCTTGAATAATATCAATATATTAGCAGAGGGATGCTATAAATATTTACGTAGTGAAATAGCTTTTATGATGATGAGCAAAAGTATAAAAGTAATATGATTTACACAGTTTTCAAATCGAAATCTAGATAATCATAAGTATGAAAACCCTTAAACTATGTTTAAAAGTTTGAGAAAATACACATGAGCTTACAAAAGATGCTGATGATTTATGGATTTTGAGGGAATTAATTAAACAAACATTCCATTAATTCATTCTCTTTATAGATTATCACTTTAGAGGCTTATAGGAATAGATTGAAATACAATTATTTCTTCCTACTTATCTTTGCAAGACACAAGTATATGAAGAAAAAATATAATGAATGAGACTAGAAACACTTATAGGAAACACAAACTGTGTCAAACAGAATTCAAAATCCTTTGCTTCGTATTAATGATCCAGAAACATTAATTACATAAGATGTCTAGAAATGCTTCTTCAATGGTGAAACCCCTTAATAAATCATGAAGAGAGTTATTTATAAAACAGTAGGACGAAAATATCCTGAAATGCTTTTACAAAAATAGATTATTAAAATAAAAAATAAAACTGCCTAATGATCTGGAACTATTTTAGTGTTGTGCTGTTTGATGACTATTACTCAAAAAGTTGAAAAGTGGTTGAAGCTAGGTAACTGTTCCCTCAAAAACTGAATGTTGTTCAATTATCCTTAATCAGGTAAATCTGTTAATTCTTCCTAGTGTTTCTTATCTGGGATAGAAATATTTTTTACCCTCCTGTAGATTTAATCCATGTCAGTATAATTAGTAAAACTGGGGTTTACCAAAAATATATGCTTGATTTCATCTAGGATGAAGGAAGAATCCCTGAGTTTTTTTACTATGAGAACTGGTGTTGTCGACCCTTTGATATTGGAAACTGAAGCTACATGGGTGCCCACCTCTGTTAAATTCTTGACATAATCGTCAATTAGCATTACTCTATCATTAATAACCATCATACAAGGTAAACCCTTGCTGACCAAAGGTTCAATCTTGTTGAAAAATCTCTGAACTATGGTGTTAACGTTGTTGCACTTTTCTTGTAGCCGAATGGTGAGATTTTTATTAGTGATAATCTTCCTTACCTCTAATATAGTTGCAATTCTATCATTTATTCTAATTCCTCAAGCTCATAGTCATCCTTGGAATTTAGAAATTTGATTATATCAGAGGCAGTCTCTGGCATATCATCCAGCTTCTTAGTTATAGTTTCCACTACTTCCTGAGCTTTTTGCAAGAGATATTTCTGATTGAATATTATCTTAATGGAGGGCCAAATCTCCTTGATTGCTTCTGTAATTTCTTTCCATAGAATTTCTTTTGCTAAACCCAATTTGTTTCCTATGAAGGAATCTTTGATTTCTCTCTGCAACATTTCCACTCGTCCTTTGAGTCTATTTGTTTCAGTTGTATGTGAACTATCTTATATAGACTTCATAAGCCATAATTATTTGAGTTCATCGTTTAATTTATTAATTTCTCCTATCTGTATAGACAGGTTCTAAACAACTTCAGTAAGTTTTTTAGCTCCTTCTGCTATACCTGTTGCTGATGTAGTGGCCAAATTAGAAACTCTGGTGATGGGAACTGCTAGAAGAGAGACTACATCTATTGCATTTTGGATGTTCTTGACAGCTTCCTCCTTCTCCTTAACCAATTTCTCCATCTGTTCCTCCATTTGTTTTATCTGTTAATTATGTTCTATAATGAGCTTCATCATATCTGAATTTTAAGTTTTTGTCTCTTCAATTTCTTTGGCCATTGGATCCTCAGATGATGGTAGTTTTAGTTGTTTCTTTAATGCTACAACTTTAGTGTTCTTTTTCTTAATGAGCTCCTCTAAAGCATTTATGTTTGAGGGATCATATCCCATCCTTATCACTATATTTTCCAAGGATTGAAACTTGGTATGCTTTTCTAATGAGGAGACCTTCTCCAATTTTAGTTGTGACTGAATGTTGACCAATGTAACCTACATTTTCGACAAAATCATAACATTGTTTGTCAAGGTTGTAGCAATCATTTGTCCAGTTTGTTTATGCATCTCAATTTGATCAATTGGATCCACATCCTTGACATTAAACTCAAAAGAAGTTTCTTTTTAGTATTGTGCTACAGTCTTGGGCTGAGGAACCTGGGCCTGCAAGAAATCCATTTGCATCTTTCCCTTCTCAAAGTTGAAGACTGAAAGAAGCCTAGCTTGAGAGTTGGAAGAAGACTTCTAGAACCGGGTGTAAGTGTTCAACTTCAATTCTTCATTATTTCTTTTGATTTCACTAAAGACATAAAATGTCTTCCTCTTTATTCTCTGGAATGCCTCCAACAGTCTGAACTATCTATTGTTCATGAGAAATGGTATATTGAGTTGGAGATTGTATAGACTATCCACCAAACTGTGAATCAATATTCATAGAGGACCTTTGTTTCTTTTTCCTATGAAAAACCTTGAATCCTTGGCTTGCTGCGTCTGTTGTAGGCGATGATTGTTCTTCCTTCCCTCTCTTGGCTCTATTTTCCTGTGCAATTGGTGTTTGCATATTAATTGTAGAGACTTCCTTCTCCTTAGCCTCTTCGAGGGTATTCTCTATCCATTCCAATTGATTCTTGAACTGCTCTATCTCAGCCCTAGCTGTATGATGATATCGTTTGAATTTATTTCCCACCTTGAGTTTGGAGATGACTCCCAATGGGTCATAGGACCAAGAGAAACTAAGAGCAAAATTCATTTCTTTTAACAACTTATCTACTTCCTCTCCTACTGTCTTGGTATTACAAATGAAGGGACCAACTTGAGCTTTCAACTTAAATTGCGATTTCTTTTTGGTAGCTATAAAATGTACTTCATCTGCCTTCAATCTTGCCTCAAGTACTCGAGTGCAAAGATTCTAACAGGGAGGTACTTTGGCAGTTTGTAGATCGGAAGCTCACAACCAAAAAACCCGATCTTTGTGTAGTTTTTGTAGCAATACCAATCTCCTATTGCTGCATGATCTATGAACTGAAGTTCTTTGACAACCTCCTCACTAATCCTTGGTAATGGAGTGTTTCTCATAAGGCTGAGGGTTGGATGAATAAACAGTTCTATGCACTGCTTATATGTGAACTCTTATTTCTCCTTCATCCCCATTGAATTCTAGAAAATCATTGACTGTTGTTGTCCTTCTTCATCAAGTTTCTGTAAGGGAAATGGGAATTTGTCTGCCCAAAAACATATAAAAAGATACAAAAGTACTGAAGCATACTTGAATACATCTTCAATGTTAAATTTGATAAATTGCTCATGTATGGTTTCACCTATTAAATGACTGAAATCATAAATAACACTAGGCTTAGAATCAAAAGAAAACATGGATAAGAAACCAAGGATAGCTTCATTGACAGATTGATCAGAGTGATAACCAAGAAAATAGGATAGGATAATAGTAATATGCCTGGTTCTACGAGGAAACATGGAGGAATCATAAGGGGGATTTCTCTTTGGTAGAGGACTACCAATTGCGAAAAATAGTTCGAGGATCTGGGATCTCTTGGTAAAGTCTATTTTGTTATGAGCTTCTATAAGATTTTCATGGGAGAAAGGATGAGTTGGTGTAGTGGCAGGGGCCTACAACATTTTCCCAATTGAATCAGCATTAATGGGACAGAGAATTTCTCCAGTAGGTGAGATAATTTCTCTCTGGCTGGGATCATAGGATTCATGGCATTTTCTCACAAACTTTGGAGCTATGTGGATTTGTGGAAAAATATAGTGGGGTAATTGGGATTCCCAGAGCCCAATTTCATCACTCTGGTCAGCAATAAATTTCAAATAAATCAGATTGAGAAGAAGTCTCAATGATTTTTCAATCCTTGTCAACTAATGGAGTATGGTGGAAATCAACCTGTGGGTGAATTAGAGGATTTGAAACCTCTATAATTGTTTTTCCCTTGGGAGGCATTTTTTCAAATGAAACTGTAGACTGCAAATGAAAAAATGATTGAAGTAGGTACTAGAGTGGAGACAGGCAACTGGTAAGTGGACTTGGAAGATGTGCTTTCGAATAGGACAAGTGGCTGCTAGAATGTTAGACATTAGCTGAGTTGTTGAGCAAGTGGGCTTGAAGAATAATCTTGGTCATAGAAGTTAACTGTGTAACCTTTAAAATGCATGACATAGTGTTTATAAAGAGAAGAAATGGAGTGGGAAGGTGGCGCTAAACATTTGAAAATTCATTAATTATCCAATGGGTTAATTAATGGACATTTGGTTATAAATGCGCAGGAGCGGAAATGAATGGGCACCAGATAGGCCGCAGACGATCGGACGGGAGATATGAAGTGAGACGTGACGTGGAGGTGATGTGGGGCAACGATAAATGGCTATGAAGGATACTGAGTTCGGGGGTAAGACAGAGTGGTTTATGGTTTTGGTATTTCTAGTCCCGAAAGACTAAAAGGTGGATTTTGTGGCTTATGTAGGTGGTATTAAAGACTGCCCATTTCCCCCCCCCCC